>JAANSK020294267.1:0-19880 GCA_011763485.2 Isoetes engelmannii
GGGACAATTTGTGATCTGACCCAACTACTGACTCCATGCAATGCGAAAGCTCTCTTAGATGTTGGCAAAGTCAACACTAATGCACTTACCAGGGTCATGCTTTTCAAAAGATTTGACCCAACTACTGACTCCATGCGATGCGAAAGCTCTCTTAGATGTTGGCAAAGTCAACACCGATGCACTTGACCGAGGCCATGCTTTTCAAAAGATCTGACCCAACTACTGACTCCATGCGATGCGAAAGCTCTCTTAGATGTTGGCAAAGTCAACACCGATGCACTTGATCAGGGCCATGCTTTTCAAAAGATCTGGCCCAGCTACTGACTCCATGCGAAAGCTCTCTTAGATGTTGGCAAAGTCAACACTGATGCACTTGATCGGGGCCATGCTTTTCTTAATTTCTTGTATGTTATCAAAAATCTCTTTCATTTCTTTCAGTTTCATTCATCTAAAAAAATTGCATGGCCTCATCCATAGACCAAGGCGCTTTCCATCATCACACCCCTCGATGGAGGGGGGCAACAGGCCAAGAGCCTGACTACGGACTCGACCTAGACTCTAAAAGAAACAAAAAACAACAGCAGGAAAGCAAGAAGAAACAAAAAACAACAGCAGAAAAGCAGTAACCCTAAGAAAACTACAGAAACAAAACCCTAAAGCTGTACAAAACTGGAAAAAAATGCACAGAACAAGAAGGCGCAGAGAAACTCACCGGTACAAAGCACAAACTGAAAATTTTTGCCCTCGAATATATAAATACAATTTCGCGTAAGCGAAATCACGGCTTCGCTTACACGAAAACTTTTTCGTGTAAGCGAACTTAAGGCTTCGCTTACGCAAAAGAGTATCCAGCCACCGCCAGTACGATTCTTCCTGCCACGTTTCTCGTAAGCGAGTTCACAGCTTCGCATACGCATAGCATTTTCCGTGTAAGGGAAACCCACAATCCGCTTACACGGAAGTTTCTGCCTGTTTTAAGTCACTCTGCTTACGCGAAAAAAATTTCGCGTAAGCGGAGTTGAAGGTTCGCTTACGCGAAAAAAAAAATTCCGGCCAGTGAGCGAAAAAGACGTTATATACGTTTTAAACAGTAAAATACATATTTTTGGACTTTATACGTCTGGAACTTAGTATTTGTATGTACGGAACCTATCCCTGGACCCATCGGTGTTGCGGCCCGGGGGAGCCACCTATGTAGTAAGGGATATGCCACCTGCGTTCATAAGGTTGTAAGAAAAACCCCCTAGTATATGCCTGTTTATAGCTATTACCCCTCCCATATTGTGTTTTTGATTTGTTATATTTGCAGGCCCTGTCGATTTTGTATGCCATATTATCATTTAAGAACCCCTCCCATACAGTGTTTGGATTTCTTTATATTTGTCGCCCCTCACTATTTCATATGAAATTTCATTATACAAAAATCCCTCATACACAATGGATATACCATTAAAAAGTTCCTCTTGTACAGGATTACCCTTAAGACCAAATTTGCGTAAGCATAATTTAGGTGGTCCGGCGAATCATAGGTTTACAAGATTAGTTATACTGGCGAATGTTTTTTAGATATGAATAGTTTTATTAAAATCTAGACGAATCATGGCCAATGTTATTTAGCCAAAATTTAAGTGTTTTAATAGGCTTGCCTAACCCCCTTACAATAATTGCTCAAAAACTAGCCTATCCATGTTGCACTCCACCTCAGCAACTTTGCACTCCACCTCACCAACTTTCAATTTAGGCCGTTAGATTTTCTAATTTCTACATACACCAATGAAATTACAAAAGCTGCAGAAATTTACTTGTACATCCGTTCTTCCCTTCCGTCTATGTTCCCATGTCGTGTTCCCAAGAGGGAGCTCGTTCATGACATCGGTTGCATGTTTGTTCCAAGGACGGAGCTCGTTCATGGCTTTTATATAAAACAAAAGCAGAAGCAAAGGATTAGGTAGTCGAGTTTAAGCTTGGGGGAACTGGATCCATTGAACCACTCTTTGAGAGGTTTAGGTTGGATGGCCTAGTATACACAATGTGGTTCTTTGCTTCAAAAAATGCTGGTGCATGACAGATTTCAGTCTGTTCTTGGATTTCGGATCTGTGGTTGTAGCTTTAATGTCCCAAACTCAAGCCTACAGGCGTATACATTAGAGGTTTTTACCTCCAGGAAATCGAACTTAATGCAAAGCAACCGACGGACTGAGGAGCGACTATACTCAGGTTTTTTTTTTGTGATGTTTAGTTGCTCTAGAAATGAATTGATACAAATTTCGTTCTGTGGATATATGTAATGATTTATGCGCAGGCCTTGCTTAAGGGTAGGCTTGCTCATAAGCTAGAAGGTGGCGGCTGGTATTGCTTGTCTGATTGTAGGCTTTAGTGTACAATTGTCTTAGTGTTCTAGTTTAGAGGGTTATATAATAGATGTGTTGTTTTAGTTTATATATTTTTTACTTAGGTGGTCGCTGGTTGCTGCTAGTTGCTTGTAAAAGGCCGATGGTTGCTTTAGTTGCTGGTACAGTGCAAATCTTTGGAAAGTCTTAGTTCCAAGGGGATTGATTGCTTTCAAAGTTACCATTGCAAGAAATAATACCGAAAGAGGATGCTATCTGTTTGTGCAAGTGTCTTTCTTTTTGAAAATGCCCAATATCTAGGAACTATATCCGAACTAATAAGCTTTGATTCAGTATGGACACTCGCCCTCAGCATGTATATATATTAATGTGTTTTGGTGATGGGGCTTTGCCCCGAGTTCTAGTTTGGGCTTAGGCCCCTTTTTCATGTAACCGTTCCCATAACCCGATTGGGTTCCCGTGGACGCTAAAAAACTCTTCTTTCTTAATAGGCACACGCGCACGTACGCATGCACACGGTTCAACTCCTGAAAGTTTAGAAGTTGAATAAGTTTAGACTCTTATAGGACTGACCAAAGCATTGGGAAGGACTGCCAGGCTCAAGAATCAAATTTGGGAGCGGACCAAAAACATGCCATCCTAAATGACATGTAAAGTAGAACGCCACCAATACTTATCAGCACAAACAGCCTTGGCCATATCTTCATGATCTTCAAAATTGAGAACTGTGTAGGAGAACCATCATTGGCCCTGGCACCCTTCAACACAAGAGCTTATCAAAACTTAACCCGTGAGATTGACACAGCAGAGTATCTTCTTCAAGAAAGATAGTCAGGACAACTATATCTTGAAGAAGATTATGAAGAAGTGGAAGAGTCAAAAGAGGAGAAAGAATGCACTTTGGCAGAAAGGTTGGAAAGACGAATACAAGCACGAGAAGTACCAAGATCAAGAAGGGCAACAGAGCCACCTCTGGGGATAACAGCACTCACTCCAGTAATTGTCGAAGGTGAGGAATATCTTTTCGCGAGCGACATCTTACAGCTCCCATATTATATAGAGGAACAACTCAGGATAGACGAACACTTAGCACTCATCTCAAGTGCACAACCAGATGACTTCTTTGACTTCTCAATGCGGGACTTTCCAAGGGAAGTGGCTGAATGACATTCATACACGAGGGAAACAATGTTGGATTTGACAGCCTATCAAAGTATTCGGCACCAAATGGAGGAAAAGCCCATCATTTCAGAAGAGGAATTCTAGGCAATCCAGACTAATCTATCCAAATCGGGAAGAGAACCAAGACCGAGATCATGGGTCCCTTCGAAAGGAACGTCGAGGGGCAGAATAAGGTGACATATTGCCCTTGATACTGGTATCTCCGTGAAAATAGATCATGATGATTTGTTGGCAATAGAAACACATGTTCTATTATATATGAAGGTCAACCGCTAATATTGGATTTGAAGATGCTTTGCCTCTATAAATTGCAATATTTCTCATAGCAACTCAACTTAGTATATTACATTACATAACAAATAAGGGTGAACTAATGTTTTGCAGCTAGAAACTTACGAACTCCAGAAAGTCAAGAGCAATCTTCGAATTGGCACCCAGGGAATCCCTTTGGCAGAGAGCAAGAACAGGAGGGCATAACGCCGATGGAAAGTAATTGTCGCTTGGTGATAATGGGCAGGCAGATGAGGGACCTTGTCAACTTGGTGACACCCGTGATCCAAGGAGAAGAGCATGGGCCTCCATCACCACGCTGTCGCCACCTTCTTAGATGGATGAGCCACATGTTGGCAACCAGGCAGGGCAACAAGCTGCCAACCAATCGGAGCAACAGGTGCTACGTAGGCACATGGTCATAAGAAGAGAGAAAGACAAACTAGGAGATCTCACAACTCTTCTAGTTCAAGATGTAGTAGAAGTTCTAGCAGTAGTTCAGATAATAGCAGATCTAAGACGTAAAGTCGAGGATTATCAGAAAAAGATAGACAACACCATGGGCAATGTCTGGAAGACATGCAAGCTGGGCCAACTGTCAGGGAAGGATAGATTCGGCATGAAAGTCGATGCATGGTAAAGGGAGGAAATTAAATGGAAGAGTTCGGAAATTTCTTATAGCCTGAAAGACAGGGATATAGGAAAAGTAGCAACCACCAACTTACAGGGCCCAACACGCATCTGGTGGAAGGGGTATCTGAAAGAAAATAAGCTAAAGAGGAACAACTGTCAATTTAAGAAGTTTTCCAAAGCTTTTCGAAGGCACTATGTACCGAAGTCCCACACAAGCAGGCAGATTCAACAATTATATCGTCTGGAGCAAGGCAGTTTCTCAGTGGGGAAATACATCGAGTAGTTCTTAAGACTCCGGCCCAATGTGCCCAGGATTACGGAAAGGAAAGCAGTAGATGGCTATATTGAAGGGCTTAACAACAACATAAAGAGGTTATTCCAAACCCTAGAACCATTGGTGAAGCAAAAGATAAGGCACTAAGTCTAGATGAGGCACCTACTTGTTGAATCATGAGAACCAGTTGTTCATTGTATAATTTTGATTGCGGATGTTTCTCCAACATAAAACACAAATAATTGGAGAATATACACGAGTTGGAATATTAGAGATGTGCACGGTTAGGAGCTCTTGACCTTTTAATATTGTAAAGGTTAAAGTTCTTATATCTAAAGTGACGAGTGTTAAACTAACTTGGAGCCAAACAAGGTTCAAAGCTTAGAAACAATGAAGTCGGTCAATTGTTATGGCAAATCGGTTAGATCTGGTGAAGATTTATACTGAGGCAATTGGCAGTGACGATCATCGGTTGCAGCTTCGGCATCTATGATAGCCTAA
Source organism: Isoetes engelmannii (assembly GCA_011763485.2). Classification (NCBI taxonomy): domain Eukaryota; kingdom Viridiplantae; phylum Streptophyta; class Lycopodiopsida; order Isoetales; family Isoetaceae; genus Isoetes; species Isoetes engelmannii. The sequence goes on from JAANSK020294267.1 coordinate 5,212, forward strand.
CAAGACTGTTAGGGCTTGTGTTGTCGGGGTTTAGAATGAACAATGTTTTATCCATTAACTTTGCTACAATGTACTGAAGTAATTTATGCACTAGATCATTGATATTGAATTTGCTTATTGTTGAAAATAATATCTTGCCATAATAGTTCAGAGCATTAGTTGCATGTTACTCTGTTAGCAAGTCAAGCATGGCATGGAAGTCGATGCATGGTAAAGGGACGAAATGAAATGGAAGAGTTCGGAAATTTCTTATAGCCTGAAAGACAGGGATATAGGGAAAGTAGCAACCCCCAACTTATAGGGCCCAACACGCATCTGGTGGAAGGGGTGTGTGAAAGAAAATAAGCTAAAGAGGAACAACTGTCAATTTAAGAAGTTTTCTAAAGCTTTTCGAAGGCACTATGTACCGAAGTCCCACACAAGCAGGCAGATTCAACAATTCTATCGTCTGGAGCAAGGCAGTTTCTCAGTGGGGAAATACGTCGAGGAGTTCTTAAGACTCCGACCCAATGTGCCCAGGATTACGGAAAGGCAAGCAGTAGATGGCTATATTGAAGGGCTTAACAACAACATAAAGAGGTTATTCCAAACCCTAGAACCATTGGTGAAGCAAAAGATAAGGCACTAAGTCTAGATGAGGCACCTACTTGTTGAATCATGAGAACCAGTTGTTCATTGTATAATTTTGATTGCGGATGTTTCTCCAGCATAAGACACAAATAATTGGAGAATATACACGAGTTGGAATATTAGAGATGTGCATGGTTAGGAGCTCTTGACCTTTTAATATTGTAAAGGTTAAAGTTCTTATATCTAAAGTGACGAGTGTTAAAATAACTTGGAGCAAACAAGGTTCAAAGCTTAGAAACAATGAAGTCGGTCAATTTTTATGGCAAATCGGTCAGATCTGATGAATATTTATACTGAGGCAATTGGCAGTGATGATCATCGGTTACAGCTTCGGCATCTATGATAGCCTAACAAGACTGTTAGGGCTTGTGTTATCGGGGTTTAGAATGAACAGCGTTTTATCCATTAACTTTGCTACAATGTACTGAAGTAATTTATGCACTAGATCATTGATATTGAATTTGCTTATTGTTGAAAATAATATCTTGCCATAATAGTTCAGAGCATTAGTTGCATGTTACTCTGTTAGAAGTCAAGCTAGAAAGTTTTTCAAATTTATCATTTGGTATCAGAGCCATTTTTTATTATGGCAACACAACTTGGTGCAGGTCTTCTAAGTGCCATAGAAGTTTACAAAGGAGGCTCTGGCTTTCAAGTGTGAAATACCAGATCGAGCACGTTCTTGATGTTGAGAATCTATGGAAAATTGTTAATCCAGACAATCCAGTGGTTGTGTTTGTTGATACAGGATGTAGTGCTGCTGCCAGCTCAAATGCTGGAGGAGGTGGAGGAACTGCCACACCTGCAAGTTCTATAAGTACAGTTGCAGGAGGTGAAACACACAATATTGGAAGTGCAAATGCTGGAAGTCTTCTGGCCACCAAAATTAAGGAAGCAAGTGGTATCATTATCAGCAAAGTAAGGCCAACTATTCTGCTCAAACTGAGGGAGTCATCTCTTGAAACATTATGAAAACAAAACATCTTCTCAAATCGATGTGTTAGAATCTAAGACATCATGATGATGAAGATGTTTCTGGGTTCTTTAACAAGTTTGATAATATAGTCGTTGATCTTGATGGAGTTGGAATAGTGCTAAATGAGGCATATCTAGTACTAGCTATAACTAGGTCAGTTAGTGCTAATGCACAATTATCCCTTTTGATTAGAAATGTTGCTAAGACAAGGGATGAGGCTGAGGATATGCTAAAGACAGAAATAGAACAGAATAAAGTGATGAAAGGAGAATTTTTTTTGCTAAAATTCTGTTTGCATGCAAGAAAAAGAAAGGGCAAGATAAAAATGTATGCTATCATGGCAATGAGATTGGTCCATCAAACCAAACTACCCAAAGATGAATACAATCATATAGCAGCAAAATGCCCAAGTCCTAAGGACTCAGGCAATTGCAAGGGAAAAGGTCATATAGCAGCAAAATGCCCGAGTCCTAAGGGCTATTCAAGAGGAAGGGGAAAAGGTAAAGAGTTTGCAGGAAGGGGAAGACGAAGAGGAGGGGCTCTTGGAGTCCATATTGCTAAGGAAAACCCCAAGGCTGAGAACAAGAGTGATGCTGCCACTGATGACGAGGTAAACACTATTTGTTCATTGAATAAGCATGAGATGAAAGCTAACTACAAACATGACGTCATTGTGGTTGATAGTGGAGCTGAGAGATCAGTAGTGCTCTACTAAGAAATATAAGTACAACTCATTAAAAGCATGTGCAAGTTGGAAATGGAAAGCTCCAAATGATTCAAGGATGGGGCATGTTGCAGCTTCTAGATTTAAAGGGAAATGTTGTTAAACATAAAAAATGTTCTATATGTTCCTAGCTTGATAAGAAATCTCATTTTTATATGTCACTTGGTGGATTTAGCCTATGAAGTCTTTTTGACAAAAAGGCATGTAAAGTGCTTCTCAATAATAAACTGAAATTTCTTGCAATTCGAGTTGACAACTTGTATCAAATGAACAATTGTTCCTCTAACGATATAAATGCGGTTGAAATTTCTGATATTGATATATGGCACAATAAACTTGCGCACACTCACTTGAATAATCTGAAATTTATGCAAAAGAAAGAGCTTATAAACTGCAATATAGGAGAAGAAAACAAGCAATTATGTGAAAGCTACTTGTTGGAGAAGATTAGAATCCTTCCATTTACAAAATCAAACAAAAGAGCGAATGGAATACTGGACTTAGCGCATTCAGATCTATGTGGTCCACTGAATGCGAGGGGAAAAAGTGGTAAAAGATATTTTATCATTTACTGATGATAATAGCAGTGTACACGTTACTGCTTGGCTAGAAAATCACAAGCATTAGATGCCTTTAAATTGTATACCATGGAAATGGAAAGACAAACAGGTAGAAAAGTGAAATGTATAAGGTCAGATCGAGGAGGAGAATATATGTCAGATCAATTCAAGCATTTTTGCATAACTAATGGAATTAGAAGACAGTTGACGTGCAGGTATACACCTAAACAAAATGGTACAACAGAAAAAAAAAATTTGAACATTACTTGATTTTGTTAGATCCATGAACAACTTCTCAGGTCTTCCAAATTATCTTTGGGAGGAAGCTCTAAAAACTGTTGCATTCATTCAAAACAAACTATCTACTGCTAGCTTGAAACGTAAGATCCCTGAACTTGTTTGGTCAAATTCAAAAGAAATAGATTATAGCATATTCAAAGTGTATGAATGTCTTGGATACATTCATGTGCCTATAGAATTGAGGAAAAGGCTTGATGATAAGGCTTAGATAGGTTATTAAGTTGGATATAATGAGCAAACTAAAGGGTACAGAATGCTTGTGCCTAAATTAAACAAAAATGTTATCCGCGGGGACATAATATTTGATGAGCAAACTTTTTATAGGCACAGGGCAACAAAGCAAAATTCTGAAACTAAGCTAGCACCAGAACGTGAAGGTATTGATTAGTATGAAAAAAAGAATAATGCTAACAAGGTTGAAGATGGGATCCAGAGTGATAGTGATGATGAAGAAATACATGGAGATAGCAATGCAAATCCAACAAATAGTGATAATGTCGAAAGAACAAGTGAGCAAATAAAAATAATGCATACGAAAGTCCAAAAAGGAGAAGAACTCAAATTGAAAGACTGAAGCTGATATGCCTCTGAATGAGACTGCCTATGGAAGATATAATGGTGGTAGGAGCAGACGAATTGATAATCTGAATAAAGATTTGGAGCAAGAAAAGATATTGGCTATTTTAGATGACATATTTATTCCAAAGACATATGAGAAGCAGTTAATACTCCAGACAGAGAAAAATGGATACAGGCCATGAATGAGGAAATGAAATCATTTAAAGACACACAAACATATGAGCTTAAAGGACAGCCAAAAGGGAGAAACGTGGTCGGCAATAAATGGATATTTAGAGTTAAGACAGGAGCAGATGGAAATAACAGATACAAAGCGAGATTAGTGGCACAGGAGTTCTCACAGGAGAAAGGAAAAGATTATAATGAAATATTTTCTCCTGTAGTAAATTTGACAAGCATCAGATTATGGCTGGCTATTGCAAATGCTCAAAACTTGAAATTACACCACATGGACGTTAAAAAAGCATTCTTAAATGCAAAATTGAAAGAAGATCCGATGATGATTTATACTGAGGCAATTGCTAGTGAAGATCATTGGTTGCAGTTAGTCAATCCGGCACCTACAGCGTACATCGTACTAAAGTAATTCATGCATTAAACCATTGATATTTGAATTTGCTTATTGTTGAAACATGTATCTTGCCATAATAGTTCAAAGCATTAGCTGCATGTTCATTTGTGAGCAAGTCAAGCTAGAAGTTTTTCAAATTTATCACTACTACCCCAGTGCAGAAGCAATCCTATTTTAACAAGGGAAATGCGATATCGCAGCAAGCTCCAGGAACAGCAAGTGCAACACCAGTAGCAGCCCAGAGCTTTCAAAGCAAGTCAGACAAGAAGGTCTCATTCAGACAGCTATATTCAGGGGGTTCTGGAACTGGTGGAGCAGACAACAAGTTCCTCGATAGCATCCCAAAAGAAAAAAGGGAAGAATGTATCAAAAAGCAATTGTGTTTCCAACCGGGACACAGGATGCACACATGCCCTTTTGTAATGCAATCAGCCTTAGTAGAGCTAGCATGATGGGAGTCTTCAACAGAAACTGAGGACGAGGAGGAGCCGAAAGACTACATTGAAGGTGGGTGTAATATCTGCATAGCTATTGAATTAAGGAGTGTGGTCGGTCAACCTACAGTCATTTTTGCAGAGGGTATTGTTGAGGATAAGTCATATGTTGTCTTGATAGATATTGGTAGTTCGCATAGATTTGCATCCCCTAGGTTGGCTGCTTTGCTAAAGAACAAGGTTCTAATGTCTAAGCCCAAACCAGTAGTCTTGGCAAGCGGAGCAATCCGCAAGACAAGGGGGGGTGTCACATAGACGCCCCCCCCCCCCCCCCCCCCCCCCCCCAAAAAAAAAAGTGTGTAAATGAGAGGGGTTCAATTCCAATGTGTTTCTGTTTGCATACCTACCAATAAAAATATGAATTTTCTTTGCAATCTTGGTACATGTACAAAAGGGAGTCTATGGTTGGCAGGAGGGGAAGTCGTATGATACAAATAGGGATCGTCCCGCACATAGACACATAGGATTTAGACCATCGAATTGCTGCATCGAGTTTCAAGATTTCAAGGTAAGTTGAGTTTAAAATATGGTTTAGGTCTCAATATTGTAACCGATGATTGTCATCCAGCAGAAATGTAAGTTTTTCCCAGCCACGATAAGTTTATAAGTTGCACATTAAATAGGGTTATTTAAAACAATAGCCTAGCATCAATTATCACAATTTTCTTGATTAATATGTTATGTTGTCAATCATCAAAAAGGTAGGAACATGGACGCAAAAAGAAAGGCTACATTAAATTGTACACAGGGTAGCCTTTGAAGGACGAAACTTCGCCAAAAGACTATTTTTTTAAAGGAATTAAAAATTACAAAGTACAGTTTAGTAGGGCCCGTTATAGATGAAATGAAAAAAAAAAAAGAACTAGCCAACTTTTCTACAAAAAAAAAACTCACTCCACTTGACAATTCATCACGCCCACTAAGTGGCACATCCGTGGATTTGCCTTATATTCTGTCCTCCTTCTAGAATATTCTCAAGGAATCGCCTAATATTCTAGGTTACTTCATAACTTAATCTACTCACCATATCCATTTAGGTACATATGATAATTTTAAGAGATATTTTTGTGGCTATTGTAATGCAATTCAGACTTCTAAGGAAGAATCATAAAGGATTTGTCCTTGGCCCCTTTGGTTTGCATTTACACTAGCCTTAAATAATATACAAAGTAAAGGATTCCTTATGACATCAGAAGAGTTAGTAACATAGCTATCATTCACATTGTACTAACGTCGCCAGGTGGTTCTTTGTGGAGGGCCTTCTAGTTGTTTTCCCTCAGCTTTCCTTTTCTAAAACAATGCGAGCAGCTTGGTCAGACTTTTTGCATATCTCAACCTCATCTAATATCATATGTTCTAGTTCCTTAGCTTGGAAACATTTTGCTATGACATTGTTATGAAGCATGCCTATAGCTTTAGAACAACGAGATTGCTACTGTGATTACAAGTTGAAGTTGAGACATGGCATTTTCCAACTACAAGTTTTGTTGTTAAGACAGAGTTCTTACAATAGTTTAAAGCTTGCACTCATTCACTTCTGCCAGCCGAAGTACTTGAAACTATGACCGCTGAGAGCTACATCCAAAACTCTAGCCACCATGAGTTCCATCTTTCCATCAAATATATTATTATAAAAAGCTATAAGTATAATATATATGCAAAAAGATGTACGTGCATCCACAATGCGATTACAAGTTTAGACATCTAAGATACACTTATAGTTTCTTCCCTCTTCAAAAATCTCTTATACCAATAAGCAGATTGCTTAGGATATCGTTGTAAGTCATGTTCAAAATCAACCCGATAAAGACCATATTTGATTGTAAACCCTTGCATCCATTCCCAGTTATCAAGAAGAGACCAAATAAAATAACCAGCAACGTTTGACCCATCTCTGCACAACAGTTATGTTAACAAATAGTTTGTTTTATTCTCATAAAATATGTTTGGAAGACACATGAATATTAAGCACAAATATTAATGTCCTAATGCTTACACTCTAATAACCATGAAATATAATGCTGAGCATAAAAATGCTTTAACGGAAAAAAAATAAAAAAAAATAAAAGTAAAAATTTCTAGATATTGAAACTTAGTTTCAAATGGACACTTGAAAAATAAATACAAGAGTTCAATGGATAAGGATGCTTTTTGAAACCAAAACGAAGAACATTTTTGTAGATGCATCATTCTCGACACATTGTTCCATCTTTGCACTATGATAGCTAGGAGGCTGAAGTTGTAGATAGCTACAAGTACCTTGGTGTAGAATTCTATAAGAACACACTTTGGGAACATTGTATTACCAAGCGTGTGACTGATGGATAGAAAGCACTTTATGCAATGCAAAACAATTGTTTTCGCGCAGAGATTCATGATTGGTCATGGAAAGTTCACTTGTTTTGGGCTTTGGTAGAGTTTGTTTTACTCTATGATTCTGAAATGTGAGGGCCTGCCATTAGTGCTAGTGCTTGTGAGAGTTTGGAGTGGGTGCAAAAGTCCTTTGTTACTTACAGGCTCAGAGTCAAAACTACGGTGCCCTATGCTATTCTTTTGCAAGAGTTTTTTTTGCCTCTTCAACATTCTTCCATGAAGCGACATCTCCATTATATTAGCAAGGTGCATCACATGGATGATGATAGGTACCCTCTCCACACGTTTGCCATGGCTGAATCTCCTCAGTGTTTGAAATGGTGTTGGAAAGAGCATTTTACTGCGAGGTTTGCTCGCTGGTCTGTGCAACCAGACCAGCGCATGGTGCTTGCCAGTTCTAATCCTAAGCTTTTGGAACAATATCTCACTGGTCGTTTCTCTCAAAAGATATAGGATGCAGTTTCCTTGGCACAAGTTAAAGCTGGTCACTACCATGTACATATAAACCCTACTTTGGCATTCGGACCACACGCTTATTTGCTTGCTTCCTTGTCCAGGAAAAAGCTTGTAATTATTGCATCAATTCGCACTGGATCCCACAAGCTTCGAATTGAGACAGGTAGATGGGAGCGGCCACAATTGTCGCGTGAAGCGAGATTATGTGCATGTTGCCAATTACATGTTATTGAAGATGAACACCATGCTCTTTTGAGATGCCCTGTTTTTTAGATGGTCAGGAATCGCTATTTGACATTAGCATTTCATTCCACTGCTGCCACAACTCAGAGCACCGCCTATGCATGACTTGGCATCATATATACTTGCGGTTCTAGATGAACGTCTTCAATTGCTTGCTGAGCCCTCGATAGTCCTGGTCTACTTGTTTTTTTCTGGATTGTTTAGTATCATCATTATTGCAAAGGTTTTTCCCTTGAAAACCTTTCGAGACAGGCGCTTTTAATCCTAGTAGTAATGGTTGTACTAGTCCATTGTATGGTCCCATGACCTCTTGGTCTTCGTGGATGTTAAAAAATCTATTCTATTCTATTCTATTCTATTCTATTCTATTCTATTCTATTATACGACCCCTAATAATCACCAACCTAAATTGTAAAAAGAATTAAGTCTAGATGTCTTACACAAAATGATAAGAGAGTTAGGTCTACCTTATAGCCGAAGACAAACATGACAGATAGCCACCATGAAATTCTATCCTATCAATGTCGTCTAAAATATTATTCGGTCCTAATTTGGTATTATCTGCATCAGGAACTCCTACAAAAACATGCAAACATTATAAATTAATTAAGTAGCAAACTTAGAGCATTGTGCAAAGCTAGATTGCTATACCATTTTCAGTTATGATCACCAGTGGGTTGTTATATGTCAACTTGATGTGTTCCAAAAGCTTTTTTAACGCCCATGGTGCTACATGTTGTCCCTTCCTCTAGAATTGGAACAATTTACACGTTAAGCTCATAAAGGTTTGCAATTTCTAAAAATGTATCTTACATTTGGTCCTATTTTTGTCCTATTACGTTCATCTGCAAAATAAAAAACTTGCCATTTTTTTAAGGAATTATACGCCAAATATAGCTACTTAAAAAAGGGCCCATAGAAGCTACCTTACCCGTTAGCAAAACTTTAATGTCTTTGTAGTAGGTAATGACATTTAATGGTTCCGGAGACAAGCTATTTGCAAGACCTTTTGCAGCATACCATGCACTATAGTAATTGATTCCAATGAAATTTGCTGATCCTTTAACTGCAAGTGATTCCTCCATAGTAAATTTCGGCAAGCGATCACCAATTTCATCAAGCATTATTTTAGGATAACTTCCAAAAATTAATGGATGCATAAACCTACAAATGAAAAGGTAGTTGTTAATGTATAATTTGAACAATATTTTTTATGAAAAAATAAATCTTTACCATCCAATTTCGAACTCAAGTGCTCTTCGTGCAGCACTTCTGTCTTCACTGTTGGATGTCAATGGTTCAAACCATCTAGCATCCAAAGTAATACCAATTCGTCCATTTTGAGGAACCTACGGAGGAGTATGTTATTGTTAGTATATATATAGCATCTTTAGGTGCGTGCACCATACTCACACAAAATAGCGTCCCCGTGGGCGTGAAAATAATATCCATCTATTCTATTGTTGTACCATCCCACTGTCTGGGTCCTATGGCATGTTGGTCTTCGTGGACATTAAGAAATGAATTATGTTTTATTCTATTTCTATTCAATTCCTCTTTGAGTATTTAAATTATCTTGTGTATTTTGTATTTTTATTTTCCATCAATCAACTAAGACATATATTCTACTCTTTCCAAATTTGTTCCTTTTCAATTTATGGATCATTTTATATGGGCAATTTCAGTTAATTCCACCCTCTCTCTCCCCCCCCCTTTTTTTCGTTGAAGGATAAAAATGGGACCCCATTTAACATTCTCGCTATAAAGATTGGAATAAGATTACTATCCATTATTGCATATTCCAAACAAAATCATAGGCGCAAACAAGAGTGATCGAAGAAGATTGAAAATATCCAAGAACAAGAAAAAGATCTCTAATGAATCCTTATCCAAAAATATCTTTGTCTACTTGAAAAATGGTGAGAATAACTTAGTGTTGAATTTGTTTAGTTTTAAAAAGAACTCCGTCTAGGGTATAGCTATTTATCCTTTATATTACTCTAGATGATCAATATCTACTAGTTTTTACTAAAGACAAGAGTTTCTACTTTGAGCTAGATAGAAAACTCTACTTGATATTCTAGTTTTAGATAATACTAATTTTTTTGATAATGCAACAAAGTATATAAACACAAGTTAGTAAAATCAATGGGTTTGAAAGCCCTGGATAACTATGATTTGTTTGTAATATTAACCCTCCTCCTCTACTTCTTTTTCCTTTTAGATTTTTTGTTCCTTGTTATGATTATTATTCATTTTTTAAAACATTCTAAAAGGTTATTAGATATACCTGATAAGTTGTTTTATAAAGGTTGGTAGCAGCAGTGTGTGCAAGTAGGTAATGATGCCCAACTATGTACGGTTCAGTACTAGAATTGCCATTTTCACAATTACCCACATCAGGTGAACATCGATTGGGTGGTGTAATGCCAACGTTAAATGCAAGATTTGAGCACATACGTGGCCCATTTATCGTAATCCAATCTTTAACTCGATCCCCAAATTTTGCAAAACATGTGTCTGCGTAATTAGCATAATCTTCTCTGTTTATGAAAGTTAAAGTTAGAAAAGTAAGCTTTGAAGTTGATTTTAAATGAACTCACATGATTTTGGGGTTAAGCCATCCCCCTTCGTCTTGTAGAGCTTGCGGAATAACAACATGATTTATAGTGACAATAGGCCTGATTCCTAAAATAATCATCATCGATCTTAAATGAATCATAGAAACTGAGAAAATGTCAAATGTCTCAAGAAAAAACTACAAGGTGCTGCAAAGTAAGGGTGGTTCGACAAGGCATTTGGATGTGCGTGGAGATTCGGATTTGGTGTGGAAGTTGTTTCATGAAGGGAAAGGATTAACGCATGACAAGGATCAAGTTTTGTCCTCGGGATGCAACAAGCAAGATAAGATAAGATAAGATAAAAGGAAACATCAATCTTGCGGGCGTCCAAATAACTTTTTTTCCCACCAATCTTGGCCTTCCATTTATAGTATCCACCAAAATATCATCAATGAAGCCAATAATCCAAGGGCTGCTGCAACCGAAAGACGAGATAAAAATGAAATGAAAACAAAAAAGGGAAAAAAGTTGTTTTCTCTTTTAGTAAGAGGACTTTTTTTAAATTACTATCGAATGAATCTTTTCTAAAGCATGTAGAATTAAACTACTACTATGGCATACAAGTAATTTCAACAAAAATGAAGTCCATTTTGCACGTGAAGTGTTGCTTACCCTTTTCAAGCAAGCCATCGATTAAGTCATTGTAATAGGCTATTCCTTCTTTATTCACAAAATATCTTCCTTCTGCAACCACATTTCCACATCAAGCATTATTAAACCTGCAACCGCATTTCCACATCAAGCATTATTAATCCAGCCTGGTTCTGTATACTTTACCTGGAAATATTCTGCTCCAGGATATTGCAAATCTGTAGTAATCAACCCCTAACTCTCTCATCAACCCTATATCTTCCTGCCATGGCCACCAAAAATGAATCATATATAATGCCTACTCCACTTCAAATGAAAGCAAGATTTGAGTAATTCTATGCCTTATAACGGTGGTATTGATCTTCGGTAACATCAGCTGTGCTTCCATCTCTCACATTCCCTATTCCCAATCTCATATGTTTCAGAAGAAGAAAAATAATAAGTGAAGAGCATTCTAAAAAACAAATAGCATTATATGCCTGGTGTATGTGCAAATCTGTCATAATTAGTAGCTCCATTTCCTCCTTCATTTATAGCACCCTCATACTGTTGAAAAAAAAGGCATTAGATTTGAAAGAGGATTGGCAGTTTTTGGAGTTGAAAGATGAGAAAAAATGGACCTGGTAACTGGAAGACGAGACCCCAAATATGAAGCCCGAAGGAAAATCAGATCTGTGGATATCATCAGCATTTTTTAATCCACAATATATGTCGTTGGCATCCTGAACCAACGCTGTTGCACAAATGTAGAATCCAAGGCACAAGATTAATCGCAGTATGCATAGTGTTCTAGATGTCGTCATGGTTTTAGCTCATATGCTTCATTTTTTTTCTTATAGGCATCCAATTCAACTTTTTGAAAAGAAACTAAGAAAAATCCTCCTCCACACAAATTGTTTGGTGGTTGTTTGGCGTTCAACCATCTATTCTCAAATGTCAGTATTTAAGTGGACTCATTATGGCAAAGTGGCAAATTTTATCCTCATTACCACCTACTATCAAATGCCAGTGTATAAGTACATTTATATGACAAAGTGGCAAATTTTGTCCTCACTACCACCTATTTTCAAATGCCAATGTATAAATACATTAATTATGGCAAAGGGGCAAAGTGGCAAATTTTGTGCTCACTTGTAGGTTACAAGAAATATATTACGGCGGCCAAGGCTGGCGCGAACATTTCTCTTTCCCGGCCTCTATTGACTCACCTAACGAGTCTGTATCAATTTGAGAGCACAACAAAACTTGAACTCACACTTCGCCTTGTGTTCCGGCGCCTATAGAATTGAACTCGGTTTTCCCATTGGGACTTTCAATCCCTAACCTTTTATAGCCGCTTCCCTGCCCAATGGTAGTCAGTGTGGCTTGCGCTTGTATGGAGATAACAAAATAATAAATATGGTGGCTTTCTACCTACATTTTAGGTATAATTATAAAAGATGGAATTGCAATCGCAATCTATCTATCGATTACAATATCGCAGTTGGGTCGCTCGAATTTTGAGAGGTGCAATTTTAGGAGGCCACGTCAACTACGCCGATTTCAGGGAATGCTATCTCCCTACTTCGCTCTTCACCACCGGCTGCAGAGGTAACAATTTTCAGCAAATTCTTCAAGATATCACCGGATCTTGCGCTCCCCAATTGCGATATTGTAGGGGTAAGCTAACTGGTCCAAGATTCCCAGTTAGCTGCTCCCGGCTCCGCCGTTCGCAGTGTCCCAGTTAGCTTACCCCTATACATCTTTTTTAAATAAAATAGGGATTCCAATACAAATACAAATGATGTAACGTCATACAATTACAAATGATGTAACGTCATACTCCAACTGAAGTCAACATGTGGGCATGATATCTTGGCCCTAGTATTCCTAGATGTGGAGGTCGCCCAAATGTCGATTTCTGACCAGAAAAAAGGTCATCGAGAAAGAAGAGAGAACAGACCTTCTAGCTACGACGGACTAATTGATGCTCCATAGTGGAGCATTATAGAGCATATATGTCTTAGAGCAGAATTCATTAATGGATATGATGTTGCAATTTCAACACTATGTCCGAATAAATTTTAAAAAGCAACGGATGACTTGGCTGTTGATAATTGCCATCTGGGCTATTGCAGATTTGGAAATGAGTTAAGATTAAGAAAAAAAGAAGCAAACGCCTTTCTTAGGATCGAATAACTTGGGGCTTATATACAACCTGTGGGAAGCTGGAAGTCAGGAGAAATGGCAAATCAAATTTGGTAGAACAGTTTGCTCACTAGCCATGGTTTACAAATTCATAGAATTCTATGCTTCAAATACTGCATAGAGTTCGAACAGGTTCAGGATATCAGATTTTTTCTCTTATTCTACTCCTTAGGACCTGCTGTGATAGAATTCCAGCAGCATGTGACGGAAAACAGGCTCTCAGGATCACTCCATAGTGCTCCAAGCAGGGTGCGAAAGTTTTTTTAGGCTCTACCAAATAATTTGCCGTCTATGTAAAATATGTAAAAAAGATATAATATATAACAGGATACGAATATACTGGATTTTACATTATACTACATTTTTCCTTACTGGAATTTCGCCGGCATCCAAAAACTTAGACTGAATTTTTTTGAAGAAATATTCAGATTTTTAGGAGTAACTCCATATTTTTTGACAACGTGGCTCCAGGGATTGCAGGTTAACATACAGAAGTTGGGTCGGCATTTTCGCCTGGCATGCATTTTGGTCACGACACGTGTCCAACACCTACATCACGGAATAGAAGTTGGCTGGACGATTCTGCGATGCAGGTAAACAACCGGTAAACTTGTTAGGGTTAGAATAGTTTTGTTAGGGTTAGGGTACATGGAGAAGATCTGCCGCCGGAATGAAGATGCATGAAGCTGTGATTTAGAAACAAAATTAGCATGCAGAGGCCGGATTATGGCAAAGCTACTCCCTGGAAATAATTCTGGATGGGCTATGGACTAAACGTTTGGGACCAACATGTGGAAATATCCACTGTACGCAGCAGTCGTCCCGGTCGCTGGCGGGGTGGGATTCCCCGTTTTTTACATGTTGTGTACGGTCAAAACCGGAGCACATTATCAAAACTATGCTTTGAAAATAGCCATTCTAAAGGTGTTTGAACGAATGGGTAATGTTAGGCTTCGCTCAATTACAATTGACATGGATGGGGTCGAGCGCACTGTACTTGAAGAGGTATTAGCGGAAGATCCCCTTTGCTGGCGAAATGGAGAACAAGTGGCCTGCACTGTAATCTCGTGCTGGTTCCATTGCAAACAGGCGTGGCTACACAACTTGTGCCCGAGGATCCCTGATAATGAGACCCGCAGCGACGTGTTCAAGCGGCTCGCCTCATTGATGACAGAGCCCGTGCAGGTGCTGTACGACACGAAGCTGCTGGCATTCATGCGATTGTACGGAGACAACCCCACCATAATGAAGTGAGTCCTTTCACACCTTTCAGATAGTCATTTTTTATGAGGTTTGAACTAATTGGCCACAACGAATACTGTAGCTATCTAAACAACAATTGGCTGGGACCTGGGACATGGAAT
>JAANSK020294268.1:0-10322 GCA_011763485.2 Isoetes engelmannii
CACGTTGCCCCATGGGGTATCCTATACCGTCTATGGTTATCCAAGGTACATGACGTATATACGGCATGTACCGGTGACGTGGCATAGATAACATACGTATTTATACCGTATATTATTATGGAACGTCACAAGAGCGATGGAGATGCTTCCCATAAACATCCAATTTTTTCAGCCAGTAGGTTAGGTTAAGTCATCATGGTTAAAGAATATTACATTTGGTATTAGAGCAAAGGAATTGAGTTCAACGTGTCAATGGGCCATGAATGAATTAGATATCATATAACACCTTGGCTTGGTCTTGTGTAATCGTGGGAAATGTGAGGATATACATGATTTTGATGGAAGAGATTGTAATAGACCCAACCTGGTAATATATATGTGGTGCGTTATTACATAATATTTGGATGTTTTGGCCAGTTGGATAGATATGGTGGTTAAAGATTGTTACTTTACATAAGAATTTGGATGTTATGGCCAGTTGGTTGGATCGCAATGGTTAAAGACCGTTACATTCTAGAGATGATAACAAATCCACCCTAGTAATGGGACCTTTGGACTAATCCACCTTTGGGCCAAACCCTAAACCTAACACACTTTTCGCTCAACCTTATGTCTGATCCCCGAACCGTCGTGAGTACCGATTCCGGATCGTTTTTGGCAGCAGCGTGTACAGAAGCAGGCCCAAGAGAGTGAGCGCGGCAGCTTGAGGAGCACTTACTCCAAGATCCAGCGAGAGGTGGAGACGCCAGGAGCAGGAAAAGTTCGTTGGGACCAAGTATTTTGAGTACATAGGTAGCTAGCTAGCTCATCTGGAAGATAGCATTCTAGATAGCTAGCATGTCCTATTTCTAGTAGAGCCCTCTTAGAACCTTAGTTCCAATTTTCGAACCCTAATCAAAGAACCCTAACTCTAAGTTAGATGTATGATTAGCATAGATGTTTATTCTCTTGTTATGAAGTTATGTGATGTGATGATGGTTGAACTTGTATTACGCACCTCCTGTGTATTGGAAAGGGGGGTAGAGACCTAGAAACCTACAAGTAGATGATGCTTCTAGCTTAGCTCCAATAATTTCCATTATTATTTCGGCATGTGCATAGAGCCCACCTGGCTGGGCATGTTACGAGATGGCTGAACACCAGACAACGAAGATTGGATGAAGTGGAGGGAAGGACCCTACTGGGCGTGCCTCCAGGGGTCCTCATAGCGAGCTTGGCCTATAGTCGATCACCTCGTGTGGGCCGGGTATGGGTTCGACACTCCCTGCGTTAGGTACCGCCCTGACTCGTCTAGTTAGCAGGTGTCGTCCTGGCTAGGCATTTGGGGAGTATAGTCGAGTAAGGACATGTGCCGTCACAATCCTCTAGCCCCCCACTGAATCCCAGTCTTTGGGAGGGGGCTTGTCCTTCTCCTGCCTCAACGGACCGGGGAGATGCAACCCGGAGTAGAGTCATTGGGTGATACCATGGGATTGCATCTCCGGAAGGTTACAATCATCATGGAGCTTGACCTGACCTAACTGTAAAATATGCACAGGAGGGGCGGATGGAGTGGTTAACCCTAGCCATTGTTTATATCCTAGCCCAAGTCATTGTGAATAACAAGGTTTGATCTATCTGAGAGCTCTTACCATCAGTCGATCTCCCTTGAGTCTGAGCCAGGGTAGGAGCCTCTTAGGATGCTAGTATGTGTTAGATGCATGTATGTGTTATGGTGATTGGATGATCTTATCGTATCATTTTGCTTCCCTTGATGCGGGAGCCCACTGAGGAAGGGCCGAACGACACCTTCATTCCACAACACGAGGTTCTTGCCATCCTAGTACTCGAGTTTGACAAAAGACCCATACGATGGTGAGCCATGGTCTGGGGGGTTTCCGACGGAGTATACGGTGGTGCAACGTATATGAAGTAGGGGGTGTCACACCCAGCCTCATTAACATTTCCCACAGCTTCTCCCTAAGCACCATGTCAAAAGCTTTGGCAAAGTCCACAAAGCAACAATATAGATCTTGGCAATCGTTTCTATTGTCTTCTATCAAGGCACATAAGGTGAAAATGTGATCGATACTAGAGTGTTTAGGCCGAAAACCTGCTTCAACAATGCATGCACTTATGTGGCTTCTACCCACATCGTCAGTTGTTGTTCAAGTATGCTGGCAGCTTTGACAATAAGGAGCTGACCATGATCCTGCAGTAGTTGGCATGTCGGTGTAGATCACCCGCCTTATGTATAGGGACTACCCTACTGACCCAGCCCACTTTAGAAGTTTTTCCTGCAAACCATCTAAATCTGCAGCCTTACCATTTGCAAGACATTGTAAGCCCTTTGTGACATCCTCCTCTTTTATGAGCAGTGATGGGCCAAGGGGGGGTTCACAGTGTAATCGATACATTATAGGTGCATGACCCAAAGGTGTTATTTTTGGGGTTCAAACTTACATAGACTCTTACAAATCAGGTTTTTTTAAGTAATTCTGGTACAATATGTGGTTGGAAGGGGTTTTCTGAAAATTTTGAAGCCATATATAAGGGGTTTTTGGCTAACCCCTTGCATGCACATGGCATATCCCCTATAGAAGTGGTGTATCCCCTAGGTGATGGGCCTGCTTGGGGTGGAACTTCATTACGAACCCCGTCAGGATCGTAGAGTTGCTAGTTGGTCCTGAGATGAAGAAGAAGTAACATGGAAGAAATTTTTTGCTTTACTATTTCTGTTTGTTGTTATTGTAAACTTTTCAAATGAACATGCATTTTTCAAGTTATCTAATTGACTTTCGTGCAGTAATATTGATATCAATCAATGCTGATTTCTTTGTGACTTGTAATCCTCAGTAAAACTTGGGTGCTATTTGGGTGCGTTAATTCTGATGTTGAGTAAAAACCACATAATGCTAATTAAAAGAAGAATGTAAGTATAAAGGACAACATTGAGAAAAAGAATATAAGACATGTGCAACACTTGATTGTCGTAGAAGTAAAATAAAAAATGGTAAGTAACATTTACATAGGGAAGAAAGTGGCTGGACATCGAACAGATGTAGCCTCCAATAAGTATGTTTGCATTCTGTAGTTTTTACTTACGTTAATCTCATTTTTTTAATGTAATTTTGTTTTATAGGTATAAGACAGTATCACTTCAAGCTAAATGTGCAATGTTTTTAGTTGAGAATTCGTTTGTCAAGAATGGAAATAGGAGGACATAAAATTCCGTATTGCAGGAGGAGCTGAAGAAGATTGATGAGTCTCAACTTTTTGGAGGTAAGACGATTGTTTTGTTTGATGAATCTGTTGTTGACCATGATTTGAGGTGAAGTTGTCTCTTGTTGTGGCAGTAGTTGAATGTGAATCAGATGAGATGAAGAGACATTTGAAGCAGTTGAATCGTGATCTAAACATGCTTGCAAAAACTTCTCTGAATGTCAAGCGTGCTTTAGGTATGCAGTTGCAGGTTGGAATTTTCAAAACTGTAGCATCGTGATGCCAAGCATGTCAGTACAAGATTTCGGTGAGTTGATGCAGATGAAGAAGAAGAAGTAATGTTGAAGAAATTTTCTGTTTCACTATTTTTGTTTGTTCCTGTTGTAAGCTATTCAAATGAACAGGCTGTTTTCAAGTGATCTAAGTGATCTTAGTCACTTTTGTGCAGTGCCTTTTTAATTTTGATATTAATCAATGCTGATTTTCTTGTGGACTGTAATCTTCAGCGAAATTTAGGTACTATTTGGGTGTTGTTAATTATGATGTTGAGTAAAATCATAGAATGTGGACTAAAGGAAACTAAAACATGAATGTCTACTAAAATCTTTAGAATCTTGAGTAAAAAGAAGGTACATAGAAAGGACAAGAAGTCTGGGAAAGAACATAGGCCACGTGGCAACACATGATTGGCTTAGAAGTCAGAACATAGTACATGTGGCAACAGTGGCTGCTGGAGAAGTTAGAAAATGGGGTCACCTGTTACCATGTAGTTGGCCTAGAAGTTAGATCATAGGACACGTGGCAAAACATGGTTGGATTAGAAGTAAAAAACCGATAGAGAGGCAACACGTGGTTGGCTTAGAAGTCAAAGAATGGGGTAGGCAACATTTACGGACATTAGATATGCTATAAAGATTATTGATAGATAGACTTGGATATTACCTATGCTATGAAGTTTCGAACAAACTTGGCATTACTTTATGCTATAAATTTTCTTAATAGACTTGGACAAAGAAAGGTTCACTTGCTTGTTAAACCAATTAGAGCCTTGTCCACAGCAGGAAGCAACTTCTTTTGCGACACGAGAGAATCTTGTTTTGCATGAAACGAAGCAAATGTATAGAGCTTATCATTTTGAGAGAGATCAAGTGCTGAAGGGTGAAGTAAAGCTAGTTTACAAGCCCACAAAGTTGCTAGTTGAATAAGTAGGTTTGCTTCTGTGCCTTGTGATTATTTGTTTTCTTTAACAAAAATCTTCACCAAACAGCTTGAGAGTCAATTGGATTTGCTGCCATCTTTTATATCTTGTGGCGATCCTCCTGCATCTGAACATCAGCATAGATGTTTGACATAAGAATATATGCAATAGCACAGTCAGACTTCAAATAAACAATTCTATCAAAACAAAGTCTTCCCAGATCAGCATTACCGTGCATTCGGCAAGCACTAAGTAATGACATCAATCCCATAAAGTCGATAGCTTGAAGTAAGTTTTCTGCCTCACCAAGCAATCCTGAACGGCCCAGAAGATCAACAATGCAAGTATAATGGGAAGCAGTTGGTGCAATACCATATTCCCTCATAGATTTGAAATACCAATGGCCTTCATTCACTAGGCCTGCATGACTGCATGCAGTAAGAACACTATCAAACACCACCTTGTTTGGCCTCATGCCTGCATCTTGCATTTCAACAAAACATTTTAAGCCAAAATAACCTTTGCCATGATGAGCATATCCTGCAATTATGGCACCCCAAGTTACAACATCCTGAATTCGCAGCTCGCGGAAGACCTTGTATGCTTCTTCCAGGCTTCCACATTTAGAGTACATGTCAATCAAGCCACTACCCAAGATGAGATCTAAATGAAATGCATTTCTCATGATCTCAAGATGAATTATCCTTCCATTCTGTAATGCTCCAATGTTAGCACATGCTTTTAAGGCACTCAGAAACGTGACTTCGTCTTGTTTTACTGATTCCTGTTGCATCATGTCAAACAAGTACAAAGCAAAAATGCCTTCTCCACATTGGATATATCCTGAGATCATTACATTCCATGAGACGACATTGCGATTTTGCATGTTGCCAAAGATTTGAAATGCCTCTTCCATGCAACCACATTTGGCGTACATATCAACTAGAGTACTACCTACAATGACATCTGATTGAAATCTGCTAAAGATAACTTTGTCATGGATAAGCCTGCCATTTTCTATCAATTGAACGCATGAACAGGCCTTTAAAGCACTCAAGAATGTGACACTATCTGGCATTAAGTTCTGTTGTTGCATCATTTCAAAGCATTGTAGAGCAAGGAGGCCATTCCCATGCTGGACATGTCCTTCAATGATACCTGTCCATGATACTGCATTAGGAATTATGCCCCCATGCTGCATTTTCTCTAGGCATTCCAAAGCAGAAACAAATTCTCCATGCCTGGAATAACCTGCAATAAGAGAATTCCATGTTATAACATCTTTATTCAACAGTGTATTAAACGTTTCTCTTGCTTCTTTTAAGCTTCCACATTTAGCATACATGTCAACAAGAGAGTTCCCAACTGAAAGATCAGTATGAAGCCCATTGGCAAGAACCTGTTCATGCAGAGTACGGCCATGGAAAATAGCTTTTGAATTGATGCATTTCTTAAGGGCAGCAAGGCAAATATATTTGTTATTACTCAGGCCACCAACAGTCTGCAAGTTGTGATGCAATTCAAAGATAAACTCACCCTGCTCAGATTTGACGTGTGCCCAGATTGCTGCTGCGTATGTGTGCTTGCTGGGTTTTCCAATTTTATCAAATGCTTGATTAGCCTCAAACAAGCACTCATGATAGGAAAAGAGCCGAATAAGGTGATCACCCAAGACTGCAATTCCGTAAAGTCCCTTACTAATTATGAGAGACTGAATTCTCCTGCCAAGCTTCAAATCTTTTTTCCTTTCACATTCCTGTAGAATCAAGTAAAAGTGGTCTTTTAGCATTTAGTTCATCATTCTGCATCAGCTCAGATCTTTGCTACTTCAAGAACCCAAGATATTTCCTGGAATATCTACGAAAGGCACCGCAGGTCCCTCGTTCAGAGATCCCATTTTTAGGGTTCCTCGTTGTGTCGCGGGATGGCTGATCACTGGGGAATATTTCAAAATGCTCGTGCTATTTATCAAGAACCTGTGAATACCCCAATGCTGATGTGGCAGTACACGTGAAGCTCAAACTTGATAAAAGAGGGTATTCACATGAATACCCCCTTTCTTTTGTTTTCTTTTGTTTTGTTTTGCATGTATATAGCGCAACTGTCTGATGTTTTGTTCTAGGACTACGGTCCCTCTTGTGTGTTTTTTAGGACTTCGGTCCCTCTTGTACTATTTCAGGACTTCGGTCCCTCTTGTACTGTCGTCAAATGTCCAATTGAACGTTGCCCCGAGGCGTGACGTTAAAATGTTTATCTTATCTTATCTTATCTTATCTTATCTTATCTTATCTTATCTAAGCACGTCCGCATGCCAATTCCACGTAAGCATACCATGCAAGCAAGAGTATTCACATGTGTGAAAACCCTAGTGCCACGTAGGCCAAGGGCATTCACATGTGTGAATAGGGGGTATTCACACATGTGAATACCCTTTATTCACACATATGAATACCCTTGGTCACGAGCCCTTGTTTTTGGGGGCCAATATAAGCACCGTCTCTGGGCGGTAGGCATCGCGACCTTACTTCTTAATCCGACGGTCATGAAAAATAGAAAATCGGTGGAAATTGCCTCCCCCTTCTCCGACGATGGCTTGGCTTCTTTGTTCCCCTTATCGAATCTGCTTGATGGTTTATTGTTTGTTTCTATTTCAGGGCTTGGGATGGGCAACAGATGACGACACACTAGTAGCGGGGCCTAGGTTATGTGATGAAGAGCAGAGCTATATTTTGAGGTCAAGGCACCTTCGGCTATGGCAGCTTTGGCCAAAGCGTCCAGATTCGGCTATGATTTGGCTAGAGGAGCTGCTTGAATCATTGAAAAAGATTCATGACAAGTCCATAAAATGCACCTCCCATAGGCCAATTGGCCTCCATGGATGATAAAAATGTTATTCTATTCTATTCTATTCTTTGCCTCAGAGTTACATAATTGGCAGAGTAGATGAGAGCCATATGAAATTTTCATTATCATGTTGTCATGATGCCTTTGTTGATCCTATTTCTTACACACGATAAAGATTCAGCTGTTCCATGGGCATAGGCTTTCTGTAAGCTGTGAAAATGCACATGTTATGATCTATCAAAGACTACAGTTTTATTGTTTGAGAGAACTCATGGCCATATGTTTGAGAGAAATCATGGCCTTCATATGGTGCAGGGTTCAGCTTACCAATGGTCCCTTAGAGTGGTGAAACACCAGTTACAAAGAGATGTAAAAAATTTGTTTGTACATCTAATTATTTTGCCATGCCAAACTGTTCTTTTTGTCTTAATAACTTTGTATTGTTGTTGCTTTCCAAGCTTGCACCCATGGCTTGTGCACTGCTCCACCAGGGCGATTACATGACTAACAAAAACAAGGTAAGTGATCTTCCATTCTATCCTAGCAAAAAGATTCTTCAAAAACCTACAAAGTTTGATGCATGGGTTTGATCTGGAGGAGTTCAAGATAATCCTTATTCATTTTCATAACCTTTTTACTGGCAAACCTCACATTTCTGATCCCATTCCATCACAAATAGTCAGGCCTTCTAATTCCATCGATCTAACGTGTTAATATATAGGGCCCATCCCAAGCTCTTTTGCTCGCTTTTTAACATCAATGCAATAGTTTTGTCTATCATGGGATATTCCCATGGCTTTGCACGAAATCTTAGTGCCTATGGCCCAAGCAAAGATTGTGTTTTCCTATTCATAAACAAAAATTTCGTGTGTTTCTCACAGAAAATAATCAGATCCTCTTCTGTCATGTTGTTGTTGCCTGACATCTTAAACATATAAAGCTAGGATAGGCACACCGTAACATGCTTTTACCCTAGAAAGATCTCTTCAAATATATCTAAAGATGTGGATGATTACGCCATATGATGCCGCAGATGCATGGCCAAATGGAATGCACCAATCATATTTTGGAAGACATGCTGAGGAACTATGTTTAAAATAAGCAATCCAAATGTTGATACTATATCCACTTGGTCGAGTTTTCCTACAATAACGGAATCGTCACAAATGTCTCGTTTTGTGATCAAGTATGCTATCAATGCCTTACGCCAGACACTTGGCACAATCAGGTGTCCAAAGTGGAAGTTTCTCTGCAATTGTTGGTCGACATGCAGCAATTAGTACATGAAGTTCGAGGCTATCTCTTAGCAGCTAGAAGCCAGTGGAAGAACTCAATAGTAGGCAGACATAGGTCTGTAAAAGAATTCAAGTTAGGAGAAAGTGTTTGACTTAAGAATAAAGCCAAACAAACAAACCTCTGCATCCGCGATTGTAAAAAGTGCTCCAAGATGGGCAAGATAATTTAAGATTATCGCACCAATAAAGTGGACCTCCCCGCTCACTTGAAAGTTCAAAAATCCTTCCGCGTAAGTCTTATGAAATACTCCAAATCCAGAAGAAGTATAAAAACTTCAACCTTGCCCAAGGGCATCTCGAGAGGATTATAGCAACGCCTAGGGAGTGTTACATGGTGACTAATAACGGAGGTGCCGATAAGAGGAGCTTATTGGCGCTTCAAACATGGATGGATTTTGGAGCCGTCGATGCCCAGGCGCCCCCTTGTGCATCTGCTTCCCATGCATCCAGCTTGTTTACAGCTGCTCCGCACCTTTATGCGTGGGAGGGCTGCTCCGCACCTTTATGCGTGGGAGGGGCATTTGAGCAGGGTTATCGTGACGGCTAAGGGAGGGTTACAAGGTGGCTGATAATGGGGGTGCCGACAGGAGGAGCTTTTTGGCGCCTCAAACATGGTTGGATTTTGGAGTGAGGGACGCCCAGGAGCTTGCATGTCCCCTTTCGATGCATCCCGCCTGCTTGCATCGAGGGGGGGGAGGGGGTATATATGGTGATGCCTAGGAAGGGTTACAAAGCCGATGATAACGTTGGTACCGATGGGTGAGATTTTTGGCGCTTGAAACATAGATGGATTTCAGGGCGTCTAATTTCAAGATAGATGAGGCGGAAGTGGAAGTTGTTGCGAGGTTGGTGCACCATGCAGAGAAAGTGGGTGTAAGAAGGATCATCATGCAACAGAGGGAGGCAGAGGCGGAACATGTTGCGAGGTTGGCTCACAATGCAAAGGAAGTGGCTTCAAGCAGACTTGTTGTACAACATGGACTAAGGTGGAATGCGTAGCGAGGTTGGTGCACCATGCAGAGGAAGTATTTGCAAGTAGGCTAATGGCGCAACAAGGAGAAATGGGAGTGGAGCGTGTTGCAAGATTGGCTCACAATGCAAAGGAAGTGGCCGCAAGCATGCTCATGGCACAACAAGATGAGACAGAAGTGGAGCGTGCTGTGACGTTACATGAACATGTCGAACAAATGGCAGTATGTAGACTCATGGCGCAATGGAAAGAGACAGAGGAGGACCATGCTGAAAGACTGACCACAGAGGCTGAACAAAAACATAAGATTCGAGCTAATCCTACAACTTATAGGATTGCTCGGACTGCTTAGCTCATCAGTGTGGGGAACTTGACCAAGAATGCAAGTATTGTCATGCATTGACATTTAACTACAATAATACGAAGTGTTGCTATAAAGGAAAAGTCAGCCTTCCTTCGCTGACATCAATGCAGCTGCAGCAGCATAGGACCTTCTGGTACTAATAGCAGTACTAGAGCTTGTTCCTTCACCTTCACGAGAGACTATATCCTATAGCCCTTCAATTTCAAGAATTTCCTTCATTATTTCTTTTTAGACTTGAAAACCTGATCCCCCTTATGAAAAACATCCATTGCTAACAAGGATGCTCCAAACTTTGATATTGATTGCCGTTTTCAAAAATCTTGGCTGTGTACCATTAGTTGATACCAAGTATTGTAAAGTTATTAGTATCCATAATTGTCTCCCATGATGTTTGCCAAAATACACATCCTTTATTCTTTTATGAAATACTAGAAAAGGGGCCGCCCTGAC
>JAANSK020294279.1:0-10317 GCA_011763485.2 Isoetes engelmannii
GTATAATCGACGCATTCAATTTAATACAATTTTCATTTATTTCATCTTTCATGTTAATTGTTTTAGCTCTTCTTAGACAAGGTGTCGGTTGGCTCAATACAATCATTTCAGTTAATTTATACTTCACAAAAAAGTGTTTAACACATCACAATTCAAGCATCTGGTTGTGACATTGAGGTTCTCGACTCGCGAGACGAGAAATTCGATGCCACAAACTTAAGTTAGACAAAAATTTTAAACGTCCCTGGGCGCTGCCACAGGCGCAGAATTAGACACAAAAAGATTCGCACGTCCCTAGGGGTCGAAAAATGCCCCTTGGGAAAAAAGTTGGGAATGAATATGTCTCATTTTTTACAAATGCGACTTCTAGCTATTAATATTCTTTCTCTCCTCCAACATTTTGCATCCATGTGCCTTTTATGTCATTAAGTGACGCCATTGTCTTTTTGCCTATCCCTAAAATGACATTGCAGTACATACGGATGCTATCCACCTGAGAATGCTTTGCTGCACCTAGAACACCACTGTTTGGCACTTTAGTTCATTCAGCAGATAGGAAATTTCCATTTACATGGTTTTTGATATGACTAATTGATGCTAGCATCTGGAATTCATACACAGATCAGCCAAGGATCATTCAGATCCAATGAAGTTTGGATATCAATTGCACACGTCTCATGAAATTTTAGAACATGCCTATTCTTGTCTAGTATACCACAATTCTTGCCAAAAGAGGCTATACTTCTTCTCTAGGACCAACAGAAGTACCTCATACTATAAGTTGACTTACAATGTCTAGGTAAAAAAGAAAGCTAAAAAGAGTGCTACAACTATGCCCACGAGGCCATCTTCTTCAAAAGAATGGCAATGTATTGGAGAAAAAAAACACGAGGTATTTGATGAAATAAGTCAACATCTCATTTCAATTAGGAAGGCGTTTGTGAAATCTATAAGAATAACTTATAAGTAGAACATTCAAACATGAAAAGAAGCTTGTATCCTAGGGTCTCGAGAGGGCATTACTAGGTATGCATATCACTCTTAACGATGTTAATGGAAGGGCAGCAAAGATGTCAAGGATGGAAATAGATATATCAAGTTGTTGGCAATATTGATTGGAAGTTATTCAAGTAGAGACATCTAATTGTGCATTTAAAGAGTGCCCAGACTTTGGAAGTGGCTTATGGGTAGGAAGCACACATATGTAGCACGACGTAGTGGCCAGACTTTGGAAGAGACTTAGACATGGGTAGGAAGCATTTGTAAGTAGTATGGCTTTTATACACCATTGAAAGAGAAGAAAGCACATAGAGATGAGATAATAAGACTAAAGACAGAAGGAGGCAAGCAAGCAAGAAGATTGAGTAGGCAACGAAGAAGGCTTAGAAAGAAAAAGACAAAAAGAAAGAAAGATTCAAGCAAGAAAAAAATAGAGGGAGTGAAGAAAAGGGGCTATAATTTGAGGTCAATACAAGATGCCTTTCAACCTTTATGTATTCAAATGGATAGTCCTAGATTATAGCTATTTTTGGACAACAAAATAGTGGAAGTACAAAGAAGGCGGGTTCGAGTCAAAAATAAACTTAAACGCGTTTCATGACAGGTTATGGAAGTTTAGTACAAGAGGACAATGAGCTTGAGTGTCGACCTTGTAGCAAGATCATGGAGATGTAGTTGCTGACATGGGAAGAGTTTAAAGCTAAGTTCCTCCTTTTAAGGTGGGATCAGGCTAATTAGTAGAAGGCGTCTTCGGTTCTTCCCCCAATAGCACAATTGGATGTCCCTTAGTTGGATAGTACATGAGTGTGTCAAAACAGATAAGTTGGTGAACTCCATATACAAGATCTTGCTCGCTACTGACGTCGTGCCTCCTTCATCCAAGTGACCCTTGGTCATTCCTAGGGACCGACAGAAAGCAGTATGGGAATGGGTTTGGTATAAACTGCTTCATCCCAAAGTATCTGTTTTATGGTGGCAAGTCATTCATCGTTGTGTGCACGTCAATATTTCGGTGCATAGATTTCGCCTAGAGGTACAAACCAAGGAAGTTAGTGTAGCTTCCAGAGGAGGAACAAATGAAGAGAATACCAAAGTAAAGGAAGCTCAAGGACTTATAATGAGTAGAGTAAGTTCAACCATTGTCTTGAAACTAACAGGTATAAGTCCTAAACAAATGTGGAATTATATGTCGATGGCTTATGAGGAAAAGACATTCTCACAAATTGATGTGTTGAAGTATGAGCTAAGAAGACTGGAATCCCATGACAAGGATACATGAATGGTGTTTTCTAAACATTTGACATTATAGCTTATTTGGAAGGTGTAGGGTGTTCTACACTCAATAGCAGCAAGTCATAACCATTTCCAAAGCAGTTGCAAGTCTTGGAAGTGTTGCTTCTTAATAAGGGCAATTGCCAAAAGTAGTTTGAAATAGAAAGAATGCTCAAGACGGAAATTGAGCATTGCAGAGTCATGCATTGAATTGAAAGGAGTTTTATCATCCACGAAGACCAATAGGCCTATAGGACCCAATCAAAAAGTACAACAAACATATTACTTCTAGGATTTATAAACTCCTGCCCTAAAGGGTTTTCGAGGAAAAAACCTTAGCAGTAATAGGCATGCTGAAAGACTGTACAATGATACAGTATAGAGCTCTTTGGCAAAAAGTTATTGACTATCTACAACCTATTCTATCACACCAAGAATATATTTTTGTATGGATTTGTTATGAGGAGGTTGAGTTCAAACTTGTGGACTCTATGTATAAGTTATTGCTTGATATTGATATTCTTCCTCCTTCTAATAAGTGGTCCCTTCACCTTCTTCCTCTTCAATGGCAGCAGAGGTTAACGTGCTTGTCCACATAACCCTAGCATATCATATCGATGTCCAGTATGCAAACGTGGATCTAAGACCATTGATCGTTGCTTTTTCATGTGTGACCACCTTAGTCTTGTATGGGATTGGTTGTTCTCCCTTTTACTAACAAGTCAACAAGTGCTTTTGGCAATTTACCCAAGTATCTGGACGGAGTTACAAAGCCAGGCTTTTCATCTAACAACAGCTGGTTGTTTTGGACTATCTGAAAAAGACGAAGACTGGTAATCTTCAAAAGTCTGGATGTGGCAGATAACCGTGTTCTCCAAGAAGCTCAATTACACATTGCTAAGTCGTACAATTGTTCTTCACTTGCTCCTCGTAACAGACGATTGATCTTTGAGGAGTATTTGGATGTGTCCTCTTATGCTTAGGAGGTTGCTTCACTCGGTGGATCTCTGCTTATATGAAAAAAAACTTACACAAGGCTCGGCTTTCAGAGGATCTAATCTAGCAGTTCAAATCTAGCATGTCTACCAACTCGGCTTTTTAGAGGTTCTAATCTAGCAGTACTAGTCTAACGGTTCTAGCCTGCCAGTGTTGCCGCCAATGGGTCATTGAAGACAAGCATCATGCTCTGTAGGTCTGCCCCTCGTACGAACAGATTAGGGCGCGGTATCCTCAACTGGTTGTGCCTAACCAGTCATTGCATCTTTTATTGAGCGTCGACATGGTGGGATCTCTTGGATCATATCTTCAGGAAGTCATGGACGAGCGGAGTCCTCTCTGCCCTTCTAGGTCATGATGGCATCTTTCTGTACAGTATACCGGCATGTTCATTAAGTGCCAAGGTTTTTCCCTCGATAATCCTTCGGGGCGAGGTTTTTTTCATCCTGATCATAATGCACTTGTTGTTTCCCATAGGCCAATTGGTCTCCATGGACAAAATAAATCCTATTCTATTCTATTCTTTGGACTGTTCAAACAACTGTCATTTAAATCTTTTTTTTTAAAGATTTGTAGAACACATTAGATAAAGCATAACACTTTAGCTTAAAATTCATCAATTGCGACATAACTGATCATTATTTTCAAAGATAAAAGTTGTTTGCACCCTTTGCATCCCTTCTTCTAAATTGGAGGTTTGCAAAACATGGTGTATATCCAAATAATCATCTCGGGTGCTGGATATTGTGTTGATTGCTAAGGGTAATCATTTTGGTTGCTGGATATTGTGTTGATTGCTAAGGGTAATCATTCGGGTGCTGGATAATGTGAATGTGTTGATTGCTAAGGGTTCTTTTTATCTTCAATGTTGAGAGAATATTAGCACTAAAATTACAAAGAACAAATGGTTATGCTGTTTCCTTGAATAATCCTTTTTCTTGGTCCTTTCGATGACTTGGCCTTCAATCAGCTGGACTATTCCATCAGGGACTGTTGCGTTCCATATGTTAACCGTGGGGTTTAATGGACCTGTACAACTCCAGATTGCAGTCCATTGTTTGCAACAGAACATTAGGCCTTCTTTCTCAATAGATTAAGTACTGTTTTCATAAATCTGTGTATAGTACCACTATTCTCAGACTCAATAAACAGACTTGAATGCCTCTTCAGATATGTATCCTTCAAGGCCTTCCTTTCTTTTGCTGCTTCATTTGAGTGAGCAGACGTGGCATAAATTTGTGATAGCAATATATATGGGGCTGTTTGACTGGGATCCAATTCAGATGCATAACTTGCAATCCTTATTCCTCTTTCTACATCAATATAATTTCTGCAAGTTCCAAGCAAAGATGTCCAAGTGATAGCATCAGGTTGATACGGCATATGTTTCGCAAAAATTTCTGCTTCATCTAACCATTCTGTTCGTCCAAGAAGGTCTATTATACAATTACAATGCTCCAAAACTGGCGTTAAACCATGATCTGCACTTATTGAAGTAAAGAAGTAACAACCTTCATGCACTAAGCCAGCATGGCTGCAAGCAGATAGGATACTGCAATAAGTTATTTGATCAATCACCACACCATCTCGTTGCATATTTTGAATGACATGAAGTACCTTATCACCCTGGCCATGTTGGGCATATGCTGCGATCATTGCAGCTGATGCAAAGGAGTCCTTCTTTGACATCTTTTTGAATACTGAATTTGCATCCTCTAAGCTGCCACATTTTGCATACATATTGATAAGGGCTGTTTGTATCATCGCTTGTGATTCGAGTCCATAGCTGATAATTTTACTGTGCATTCTCCGGCCCTCATCAAGGTCAGTCGTCTCAGCACATGCATCAAGAATGCTCACAAAAGTCACCTTGTCTGGTGTAACACCTTCAAGCTGCATTTGCTCCAAAAGACAAACTGCTGCTTCAAGCTGACCCTGTTGAGCACATGCAGAAATCATTACAGTCCAGGAGATGACATTCCTCCAAGGCATCAGTCTAAACAGCTCAAAAGCTTCATCGAGTTGCCCATGTTGCACATAAGCCGAAATCATGGTAGTCCATGAAATGACATTTTTCTTGGGCATACTTTGGAACAGTTTTACTGCTGCCTCTAACTGCCCACACTGGGCATAGGCATCGATCATGATGTTCCATGAGGATACATTTTTGTCTGGAATTTCTTTAAAAAATTCAGATGCTTTATCAAGCTGGCCATGTTGAGTATAGCCTGCAAGCATAGCATTCCAAGCTATAGTGTCTTTTTGGGGCATTTGTTGAAAAAATTGCATGGCATCATCAATATGACCATATTGGGCATAAGCAGCTAACATTGTTGTCCATGAGACCACATCCTTCTTAGGCATCTGTTGAAAAAATTGAAACGCCTTAAAAAGGTCACCCTGTTGTGCATAACCTGCAATTATAGTGTTCCATGATACAACATTAGGCTGAGGCATTTGTTGGAAAAGGGTGAGGGCCTTCTTCATCTGATCATGCTGGGCATAGGCAGAAATCATTCTATTCCAAGACACTACATCACGCTCGGGCATTCCTTGAAAAAACTTGTAAGCTTCTTCAAGTTCTCCCTGTTGAGAGTACGCGGTAATCATGGCTGTCCAGGATATCACGTTCCGCTCCGGCATCAACTGAAAAGCTTGGAGAGCTTGTTTGACCTTGCCATGTTGGGCATACAGTACAATGATGGCATTCCAAGAGACAATATTTGGACAAGGCATTTTTTGAAAGAGTTGAAGAGCCTCTTCAAGGAGCCTATTGCGGGCATAAGCCCCAATCATTATATTCCAAGAATAAACATTCCGCTCTTTCATATTATCAAACACTTCCCTTGCTTCCTCCAGAGCTCCACACTTTCCATACATTTGCACCAACAGGTTCCCGAGAAACATTTCGTGCCCAAGTCCACATTTAACAATATGATCATGGATCCTCTTCCCTTGAAGGAGGTCATTTGCACTCTCACACTTCTGCAGTAAAGATGCGAAGGTGTTTCTATCCAATGTCTCTGTAGACCAATCATGTTGAGCACCTCTAGCAAGTAATTTGTTTAGAGCCTTATTTCCTTCCTCTGTAACTACTCCTAACAGATGTTGGCTGCTCTCAATATGATGTAAATCGTGTTCATGATTCAATTTCTCTGCCATTACAAAATGTACAACCCATTAAGCACAACGGCAAGCGAAAAAACTTGCCTTCAGGAGAATGCTGCAAGGACGAAAAGGCATCCTCAAAGTAGCGGTTGGATGTGCCATCTGAATTGGCCGGGAAACGCTAGTTGCTGTAGAGGGCACACACATCGAATTGAAGTAAGGTTTGAGGGACACACACATCGAAGACCCTTCTCTGCTTCCTTCCGCCATAGTCGACAAGAATTTAGGGTGGTTTCGCCAATGTATATTTGCAGCATTATAGAGCTCTCTATATATTATTTATATTTGCATTAAAATATTCGGATATATTCTCAACGAGGTTCCTCTCACCATTAACCATACATTCACCTTGATAGTCATCATCCAGGACAACAGGAACCGTAGACAGGACCTCTACTGTCGTTTTGTTGACTTTGCCAAGGCTTTTGACACGGTACCTCGAGGCAAGTTGTGGGACAGATTGCAGCAGCTTGGGACCCATATCGACTTGCAGAATGCAATATACAGGTTGTATGAGGCATGTTTAGGACGCCTGGCGCCATCAGGGCAGCCAGTAGTCAATAGTATTGGAGTGCATTAGGGTTGTCCCCTTTCACCTACACTCTTTGGCCTGTACATTGACCAGCTGGAACATTGGCTGGCCGAACACGGGGAATGGGCGCCCCCCTGCTACACCACATCGTCAGGCAACTCATATACACTGATGATGTGGACCTTTTGGCCCACACCCCAAAAGACATGAAGCGCCACCTGAATGCCCTTGACACTTTCTGCCACTATACAAGCATGCGAGTTAACTTGGCTAAAATCAAAGTCCTGCTCGTGTCGTCCACTCGCCACCTAAGACCACCTTCCTTTGCATATCAGGGGCAGAACGTGGAAGTGACTCC
Source organism: Isoetes engelmannii (assembly GCA_011763485.2). Lineage (NCBI taxonomy): Eukaryota > Viridiplantae > Streptophyta > Lycopodiopsida > Isoetales > Isoetaceae > Isoetes > Isoetes engelmannii. The sequence goes on from JAANSK020294279.1 coordinate 7,326, forward strand.
CACGTACAAGGATTTGGGAATTGGGTTCTCTACTACCACACACTAGGATAGCTGCATCCGGTTGCGTATTGCTGTGGGTTTGTATGCCATGCAGAACAGTAGTCACTAGGCAGAGCTGTATGCTTGGGATCATCAGTCACGCTTGTTCAGAGCTCTGGTTGAGCCAGCTCTCTTGTACGAGGCCAAAGTATGGGGCTCGGTCATATCCGCCACCACATGGAATGACCTTGAACAGGTACAAAAGGCTTTCATGGCACGAGCACTTGGGGTAAAGTCCACGGTGCCATATCAAATATTGCTGCAAGAAACAGGTTTTCTCCCCCTCCAAAGGGCAGCGATGTGCCGCCACCTCCTTTATTTTCAGAAGGTGGTTTGCGTGGGGGATGTGCGCCTACCTAATATGGCCTTAGCAGTTGCAATGGGTCAGCAATATCTTAAAGCCTGTTGGAAGGACAAGCAGGCCCAGTGGCTCTCCTGATGGCACGTCCAGGCACACAGGTGCGTGCAGTTCTGCACAAAAAGGAACGAGATGAATTGCAAAGGTACCTGGACGCTTCTTTCCTTAACAAACTGTGGGACGTCGAGGCTTTGGCACAGGTCAAGATGGCACACTATAGGCAGCAGGTGAACCCCACGCTCACACCATGACTACACCGGTACATGCGTACCCCTTTGCCCATGAAAAAGCGCAGGCTGATTGCTTCCATTGCCCAGGTGGGCATCACCTCCATATTGAAACGGAATGATGGGCTGGGGAAGCACGCGAGGATCGGACTTGCCAATGCTGCCACCAAGGGGCCATTGAGGACGAGCATCATGCTTTGCAGGCTTGCCCCTCATATGAACAGATTGGGGCGCAATATCCTCAACTGGTAGTGCCTAACCACCCGCTATACCTTTTGTTGAGCACCAACTCAGTGGGATCTCTTGGATCATATCTTCAGGAGGTCATAGACGAGCAGACTCTGTTGTGCCCATCTGGGTCATGACTGCATCTTGTTATACAGTGTACCAACATGTTTATTACTGCCAAGGTTTTTCCCTCGAAAACTCTTCGGGGCGGGGGTTTTTTCATCCTGGCCGTAATACGCTTGTTGTTTTCTCTTTGTTTGGATCCCATAGGCCAATTGGTCTCCGTGGACGATAAAATTCTATTCTATTCTATTCTATTCTATTCTATTCTATTCTATTCTATTCTATCTTTTATTATAAAATTATTGGGTAAGTATTCAATCAAACCCTAAAACATTTGACGGGTGAGATTTTTTTATCCTATTAACATTGCGGCTGAGATTTCTTAACTTTGAAAACCGACGGCCTAACCCTAACCCTGCCGAGGATAGACCTCATACCGTCCGCAGCCATGGCAACCATGGCAACCATCGAGATTGCTTATCGTGTCTATAAGAAAAGATGAGGGTTTATGATCTGATTAGGGTCTTGCAGCCTTAAACGAATCTCCCAATATGTCCCTGCTTTCTTCAACTCCAAGGGCATGTCAGAGCATGATCCCTACAACGTGATCCCTTCTACACTGCTCTAGGTGCAGTTGTTGCGATAAAAAACCATGATTCAGGTTGATTCAGGTTGAATTGCTGGGCTCGACCAAATGCAGAAAATTGTTCTGAAAAGTGTATTGTTGACAGCGTCATGAAATTTATGTAAGCCTAAATCTTATGGTTGCTCGAAAGCTTATGGTTACCTTGCCTGATTGTTATAAAGCCTTGAATGACGTTAAGATTTATAGCTGGTCCGATTTCTAGCTCATATGTAGTTCACGATTGCTATGTCATGTATTCTGAGCAGGATTGCATTTTGACAGATTTATGGAGTCCAGGTGATGAAAATTTAATGAATATGTAGATGGCCAATTCTTGATTTGTAGTTAGATGGCCATCTATATGTAAATAGGTCACCTATTCTGAGCAGATTGTGTTTTGACAGATTTATGGAGTGAATATGTAGATGGTCAATTCATGCTTTGTAGTTAGATGGCCATCTATCTGTAGACACATATTCTAAGCAGATTGTGTTTTGACAGATTCATGGAGTCCGGGATTAAGTGACAGGAGTCTGGGCAACTTTTTCGGCGATACAAGCCTTATGGGCCCTGAATGGGATAGGCGTGTTAGACCACCATGGGATATTGTGGAGAAGGATGATGTTGTGTATTTGAGGCCTGAATGGAATAGGGGTGTTAGACCACCATGGGATATTGTGGAGAAGGATGATGTTGTGTATTTGAGGATAGACATGCCTGGGATGAGCAAAGATGAAATAAATATTTAAGTGGAAGATGATGAACTCTGTATTCAAGAAGAACATACAGGTGAAGAGAAAAGTGAGGATGAGTTTTCATCTGCAAGTTACAGTACCAGAGTCGCTCTGCCAAAAGAAGTCAAGCTTGATGAGATCTAGGCAGAGTTGAAGCATGGAGTTTTGAAGGTGGTTGTGCCCAAGCATCCACTTGAGGAGAAACGTCGGACTATCGATGTACAGGTTGCTTGATCTGTATATTAGTATCTTGAGTTTCTGTAAATGTATATATTGAGTGAAATGTATATATTGAAGTTCTTTCAAATACAAGGGTTTACGATCTGATTAGTTGTTCATTTGTAGTTCTATTCAGCTAAATGTGTTTGCCTATGTCCATACAAATACATGGACAAAGAAGGAATATGTGAAATTGCATTTTTGGATGTGCAGGATGTAACAGTGGAAATCAATTCGGTGCAATGAATTTCTGAAGACGTTTTTATAACAGGGCCTTGCAAGATTCCATTTTAATAGACTCACACAGGATGCAAGATGTGTGCAGGATGTAACAGTGGAAATCCAACTGCGTGCAATGAATTTCTGAGCTAACACATCTTTCTTTTAGGCTTTGGCCGTATCATCTACTCCTTTTTTCATAGTGACAAGTTGGGGCTTATTAAGTTCCTGGCACCCTTGCCCCTGTCGGATCCGTCCAGGACCATGCACCGTGTCCTCA
>JAANSK020294290.1:0-10315 GCA_011763485.2 Isoetes engelmannii
TCTTGCAATCATTGCAAACCTGACACAAAACGACGAACCAGAGTATCTTGATGTACATCTGAAATGTACCCCAAAAATGCACAATATTCGTCCTTCAATTCAGTACGATGTACGTACACCCTTTCATGCTTTTACCCAGGTTGGGCAGAATCACGTAATGCAAGTGGCGAGGAGAGCTGAGATGCAGAGATATTAGAACCTTTAGCTGATTTTCAAGGTTGAAGAGAGCAGGTGGATATTTAGGTGGTGGGTTAACGCCACGACAATCAATGTCCATGTATTGCCCACGAGCCTCTTCAACTTGGTCTTAAAATTCCTGAATCTCGGCCAGTCTTTCCTTCTGCTGGTCCAATAACTGAGGCATGGGATTTGCGGCTGGGATAGGAATAGAGGAAGTCACAGGGGGACGAAAGGCATCCACTAAAGGAGCATAGCTAGGAGTATGAGGTGCAATAGAAGCCAATGGAGGAACATGCTGATAAGACTTGCGGTATTGAGCAAAGAGATTGGCCTAAAAAAACATGAGAGCTAACTCTGGACCATTAAACGGGCATACTTGAAAGGAAAGAACATGGGCCCACTCTCAACAACAATTGTTTGATGCAAATCACGATGAATGAGCCGTGCTACACAAATTTTGGTCATGCCATTAGTTATAGAATGTTGCAAGTGAAGTCCAATCTCGTTAGCAATGGCAGAAATAAATGCAGAATCCTAAAGCTCTGGAGGAAAATCTTCAATAGCAACCCAGAACAGGGCACGTAGGCATCTGGCTTACCTGGGAAAGAACTAGAAACATATTATTGATACAACGAGAAGTGTTTCCAAAGAGGATCAACACCTCATTCTATGAGTTGAGCCGCCGGCTCAGGAGACTTAAACATTAGAAGAAAACAACGTTAATCCTTGGCCACAAGCTTGATAGACTGATATGCAGGCAGCCCTAACTTCTGAAGATGTCCAGATAACCAAGACCTTACGCACTTCAGATCCAAGAAAGGGCCAGTGAAGTAACAAACAACAAAACATGCAACCAACTGCTTCAGATGATGTCGGTGAGCCTCGTGATTAATCTGCTCCACAGGGGCTCCAAAGGACTCAAAGGTTGACCTGCACTCCTGGACCTCATAAAATATATCAGCTGGTGGTAACAGGATATCCATAAAGTCATGTTTAGCTTTAAGACACAACTTCTTTCTTATTATCATCTACCATGGTGGCAATGGCCTCTGAGACAAGAAGTGATGTGGCTGGAGATGACACATTTACATAGCCACTCATAAAAACCAACATCTATAACACGTGCCACTGCGTAGAGGACCTCCAAGGTGTAGAGGTCGAAACATGTGGAAGGGTTGAAGAAGAAGTTGTCACAGGCTGCCTCAAAGGAAGAGGAGGGAATTCATCCTGCCTTGAGGATCCTTCAGCATGCATTGGGTGTTCCATTTGTTGAGAATAGACTCCTTCATGTGAAGAACTATTAATATATATTGGAGGTGTCGCATGTGTTACATTATGTTGAGTAGGAGCTACTGATCCCATTTTTTCTGAGAAACTTCTAACATGTATTGGAGGTGCTATTGGAAGTATTACCATCTCAGAAGAGCTTCCCAGAGTCACCTATGCAAAACATTTTTGTATCATCAAACATAAGGGCACGTGAAGAGACTTTAGTCGAGGCTGCAACAAATGGGTAGAGACTGAAACAACAAGCTGGGAAGAAGAGAGCTGGAGCTTATGCCTCAGGCGGACTACCTATATGCATGTCACTAGAAGAATCAGGAGCATGAGGCAATCCAGAGGACATGCAAGCATGAGGATTGCCTCTCCTGCCCCTCAGATACAACCACTATTGATGATACCAAACTCACAGAATTGGATAGAGCATCCTCACGGGCCAGTTTGTGTGCATCTCGAACACTAATCTTTGGAGAATCTACCGCATATTCCCTTCCATCAGCATCCTGTATCCCATTGGAATTACCAGAGGAGTGTTTGGAAGGACTGCGAGTGGCTTTTGCCATCTCCACTGAAGAAGCCGAAATATTCAGAGCTTAACAGCCCCACGAATTGGAATAACTTCTAAAAACCTTAAGCACCACTGTAAAGAGCACTCCATGAGCGTTCCAACAAGCCCAAACACTCCCAAAAATACCACCAAGTGCAGGAGTTATAGCGAAAAAGAGATTGTCGTCTAACCTTAATTCATTGAGGTAAAAAGGGCAAGAACCCTAAAAATTGCATTTTTGAGTAATACACTAATCCATTTTCTTGCTCTCCTAAGCCATCAGAAATAAAATAAGCCATTTCCATGTTTGTGAACAATCTCACTCATATTCGTCCTTTTGATCGATCCATCAGGATTTGACGCCTTACGCGAGCAAAGACTCTTCATAGTAGGATTTCTCAGCTCGCAAAGGGAGAAGAAGACACGGGTGAGATGGTTCTCTAGATATGGATCATAGTGGAGCTTCAATACTCTGATCTATAATCGAGCTTTTATTTCCTTTGGACTCCATAGCAGATGCATTGTGTTGTCCATTGCAAATGAAGTTTTGATCACTGGTGTTGATGCCATTGAGCTGCACGCTTCATAGATTGCATAAACCGAAAGTCGAGCTTCTCATATAGTGCATTTCAATGACATCTGGACCTATGATCATAGAATCCTTTGCTCTGGACTCCATAGTTGAAGCATTGTGTTGCCCACTGCAAAGAAGTTTTTGACTATAGTTTCAATGACATTGAGACGCAATGTGGAAGCTCGCTTTCAATTTTGCGACCGTGAAAAGTGAGTGCGTATTTCGTGGACCACATATCTTGTCTATGGAAATAAATACTATTTTTACAAGGGGTTACGTGATCCATGAAAAAGTACATTATCGTATCTCTCTGTAACATGATATGGACTTCCATGATTGGAACACGCTGGCTAAAAAATTAGGACTTTTCATATCACATACAAGTTATCATATACAAGCTATTGGCTTGTTTTCCGTCGCATGATATACAATGGGATCTGGACCTTAGTCGTATGCGAGAAGTTGCAGGTGAGACTCCAACGTCGTACATACATCGCACTTGCGACATGACACGTTGCTACTACGATGTGGCATGTCGTTCAATATAGGGCATTATTGTGACGTTTGGCCAGGCATTTTCAACAATGACATAGGACGTTCTACCTGTGACATCGTTCAAATTTTGTGCATTGTCATGGGAATGTACGTGATTTTTGTGACCTGGACACATAATATACGTTGCACACTGACACTGCAAACAACCCATATCCTAGTAGTGATATTTGTCACCTTTATCGGACTCACTCCCTCACTAGCTCCCTATAGAGGAATGAGTCAATAGTCAAGTGAGTAGCCATAGCGATATAATGTGTATTTCCTATTATATGATATATGTGAGAGTAACATCGAAGTGTATTGTTCTTGGTTACTTGTCTCACAATTGGATAGGAACTGGAACATGGAAAGGATACTGACAAAGGTACATTGTTGTAAAGTAACACATCAAATGACAAGGTAATATATATTCATAAAATATATGGAATCCAAGTTCGTGGCTGATTGTATACAGTCACAAAACACAAGCATGCCACTCAGGTGCCAACTCGGCAACATTATGGTAACTTCCAAAGTATGGCATTTGCAAACTCCTTGTGAACAAGTATCTTCATTATATGCATCATATTCACCTTCACTCTAAACTCGACGATGGAATAGCTTATTATTATAAGACATCCTTGGCATCTTCAATTTCCTTGCACAGGGCCGATAGACATAGCGCCAATACATGTAAGTAGTGTGGCTCCAATCTATAAGGTTGGTGATTGCCACTTCCCTGCTAATTATCACAGAATCATGGTCAGTCCCTAGTTGGAGAAGCTACGAGGAAAGACATCCTTGGCATCTTCAATTTCCTTGCATCGAGCAGATAGACATAGCGATGTAAGTAGTGTGGCACCAATCTATAAGGTTGGTGATTGCCACTTCCCTGCTAATTATCACAAAATCATGGTCAATCCCTAGTTGGAGAAGCTACAAGAAAGATTGCCGCAATTAGGCATCCCTCAAGACCTGTAAAATGCAGTATACAAGTTGTATGAAACAGTTGTAGCTCGAATGCCACCATCGGACCAGCCTATCAGCATAGTGGTGGGGAGTGCGCCAAGGATGTCCACTATGTTCCACATTGTTTGGACTATACATTGATCAGCTCGAGCTTGCTCAGCATGGTGATGGAGGGGCTTGGCTTGCTCATCACATCATTAGGTCTGATATATGTGAATGACAATAACCAAACCAAGGTACTTCTGATATCATTTTCTAGGCAATATAGACATCCTCACATCAATTATTAAGTCAAAACGTGGAAATGGTGTAGACGTACAAAAACCTTGGAGTGATATTTACTACCACTATATACTGGAACACTTGTATCCAAAAATAGGTAACTGCAGGTTGGAAGGCTTCTATGACATGTATAACAATGTCATAAAGTGGAACTTCATGACTGGTCCCATTAGGCACATTTATCTCGGGTTTTGGTGAAGCCAGTTCTCTATTTGTCTCCGTGGACAATAAGAAATCTATTCTATTCTATATGAGGTCGAAGTATGGGGCCCAATGATATTGGGTGCCACTTGGAAGACTTGGAACGCCTACAAAAAGGCTCTATGACTCGAGCCCTTCAAGTCAAATCAGCGATTGCCTATCAAGATCTTCTTCGCGAGACAAGATTTCTACCTCTTCAACTGGCATGGTCTAGAATGATGAATATTCCACTGTCATAAAGTGGTAAACATGAGAGGCACTCGACTCCAAAACCTCGTCTACATAATAAACATGGATCTAAAGTGTCATAACGCCTATTGGAAGGAGAAATGCAGAGCTCGATTCCCTAGATGGACGCATGCACAAGAACATGGATATATACAAGTGCAGAACAACGAGGATCACACAAATTTGAAGCATTATTTTGGGATGCCAGTAGTCTGGAGATGGTCAGAACATCAAATACAGAAGTCACTTATCTTCTACAACGATACCTATTAGCACATTTGACCATGAAGAGATGTAAATTAAGTGTGTCCAATTGCATTGGTGCACACCGTCTTCACTTTTTTTTTTTTTTTTTTTTATTATTGAAGGCTATGTATATATATTAATTTGTAAATATGAAAGTACAAAATTTAACATAGATAGAGAAGAGTCTGAGAAATCTTGAAATCATGAGCGGTCCGAAAGGTTTGAGAAAAACTTTGCTGATCCATCCATTTTCAGTAGAAAGATTTCAGATTTGAATTCCTGTTCTTCGGAGCTCGCCCCTTGAAAGATTCATGAAAAGTGCAATAGTTTCACATACATGTCTTGGTCTTCGACATATTAAATCTGCCCTTGAAGTCTTTGGCCTTGCAGATTTAATATCTCTTATGACATTATAGTTTTGATCACAGCAACAACCATAATTGCAATTTTCTTCATGATCCCAGCATTCTGCTGAGTCAAACACTTCAAGCCATAGTGCATGGTGTGAAAATCCATTCGTTTCCATTTCAACCTCCTCACCAGCATGAATAAAGCTCCTGAAAAGAGATACAAAACAAAATTAGTTATTAACTTCATTAATCCAATGAATATTATATAAGAACTGTTTAATAATCCCTTCAGGAAAAATAATCTCATGGTTAAAAATAAAATGGTTTCTTCCCTTCCATATCCTCCAAAGGAGGACATAGATCTTCCAATCACTTGGATTGGGAGGCAGGAAAAAATCCTCAAAGCTCAAAGCGTTGAGATCATGTCCTAGGATATTAGAGGCTAGCTCCATAATCCATTCAGACCAGATATATTTTCTGAATAAGTGATCCTCATCTTCTCTTGCACTGAGGCATCTTTCACAAATATCAGAAGCAGCCATGCTGAGCCTGTGGCTCTTGTGATTAGTGGCTAAATCTTTATGCCACAGTTGCCAGATGAAACACTTTATCTTGGGATTAATGGGGCTCTTCCACATAAACATCAGATTTTTGGAACATCTATAACAGAAACGTTCCACTTTAAGTGGATAGTAATCTTCGAATCTCTCATTAAGTGCCTGTAAGATTTCCGAACCCTAAATCCCTCTCTTCCATTGTGAAGCCATGAATTATCAGAGTTGGACGAATTGCCAGTAGTGATGGTGTTGATAAGGGCCTCATAGACCATCTTGACATTATCCCCTTCTCCTGCAAGAACAGATCTGTTAAAGGGAATAATCCCTGAGTTATCAAAAAAATCATTAATGTACATAACCCCCCTAGATTTCCAGAGATTAACTTGGTCTGGGAAGTGACAGGCCAGACACATCTCAGGATTATCCAGGAGGACGGCAGGATTCCAGAAAATGGTTTGATTAATAGATAGGCCCTCCTCCCAAATATACATACTTCTAACCTGTAACCAAACCATAATCCATTTCTTGATCAGACCAGGGGTGTTATTGGGGACAGTAAAGGGGAAGTAAATGGAGTGAGCCAGCTCCATATTAACAGTTCTCCACCCGAAAGGATGGCATCTACCAATATAGTGCGTTATAAGGATAGAGACATGATGCTTAATTAAATTATAACAAGCCTTATAATAATACTTAGCAGCCAAAGCAATGCCTTGCTTTTCGATGTTGATGGTTCCCAATCCTCCATTCTTCTTAGACTTACAGCACTCAGTCATGGGAACTGGGTGCCATCATCTTCTATTCTGGCCACATGCAATAAATCTCCCTACAATACTCTGCAACTTTGAAGAAACCTTTTTAGGAGCCATAATTATAGAGGATTGATACACCTGAGAGGCCTAGATCATAAAATTACCTATAATGGCCCTCCCATTTTTAGAGAGATATTTCGAGTTAGCCTCCTTATAAAATTTCTCAATCATGCTATTCCAAAGCTCAGAAGCATTACACCTTATGGCTAAAGGGATTCCTAAATTTTTTGCCTTAGTACTGGGGGAATTATACTTACAGCCCAAGAGATTCGCCATTTGCTCCCCTTTTACCTGATCTCTGGACTGGATAGCAGATTTAGCTGGATTAATTCTGCATCCTGAACCTTTTCCAAATTCCTCTAGAATCCTCTGTGTATTTAAAATGGAAGCATTGTCCATAGAAACCAAGAGGAAGGTGTCATCTGCAAAATGGTTATTAAGAATTTGATCCAGCTGAGAGTTCTTAGGAAGGCTCAATCCCTTAATGTAGTTAATACTTTTTGCCTAGTCCATCTTACAATGGAGAGCCTCCATAACTATAAGAAAGAGAAAGGGAGCAAGAGGGCAACCTTGTTTGACTCCCCTTTGGATGGAGAATAAGGGACTACATTCCCCATTTATGAGGACAACAAACCTTGAATTCCTTAGGATAGCTCCAAAAATATCAATACTTTCTTGAGAAAAACCTAGAGCCCAACAACATCCAAATAAAAACTTCCAGCGAACTGTATCAAAGGCTTTGGTAATATCAAGCTTGAGGAGAGTTGTGTCTTGCTTAGAATCCTTGGCCTATTGCAGGCCAAGGATGGCAGTGACCACATTGTCCAAGATATATCTGTCTTTGAGGTAGGCTGATTGGCAACTGCTAATAACTGATCTAGAATAACTTTAAGCCTGGTTTTGCCCCTAATATGATCTTATAGATAACATTAGAGAGGGAAATAGGCCTATAATCCGAAAAAGTACTGGGAGAATCAATTTTAAGAATTAGAGCGCTAAGGCTAGTGTTAATTGTAGCATCTAAAACTTTACTGCTCCTGAATTCATTAGCAATACATGTAGTGAAGTTTCCTAAAATAGGCCAAGCCTTTTTAAAGAACTCAGCAGGTAAGCCATCTGGGCCTGGGGATTTACCATTCTCCATCTCCTTGACAACCTGAAAAAGTTCATCATTAGTAAGATGAGAGTTATGGATATCGTTGACCTTGTTCTCAAGAATAATGAAATCATTCATAATAAGTGAGCCTGAGTCCCTATTAGTCCCCATGATCTGAGTGAAGTGCTCCACAACAGCAGTCTTCAGATCTTCATCACCAGAAATAGTTTCATCATTAACCTTGACCTCATGAATATGGTTCTTCTTGGTTCTTGTCTTGGCCTTGATGAAGAAATATTTGGAGGTGCATATCTCGTCCTCTTTGATTTCCCTGATCTTAGCTTTAAGCTTCCTATCTTAAGTTCTTCTCTTTCAATTTGGGTTTTAATAGTCTCAGCTTGGTCACCAACTGCATCCTTCAAACTGTTTCTCAGGTTATCCAACAAAGCCATGTTCCGATAATGAACATTTTTACCCCAATCCTTCAACCAATTCTTAATTTGTTTAGCCATGCTACACCACCAGCTCATCCACCATGTGTTACCTGTGGGGGTGGCGTTCCTATCCACTATAATTTGTAAATGGAAAAGGAAATTATCATTCTACAAAAGAGAAGTGTCGACCTTGAAATAAGATTTCCTTTTAGTGCTATTATCATTACCAGAAATAATGACCTGTTGAGGGAAATGGTTAGATAAAGTGAAGCCCTGAACGTTTTCAACTCTGTTCCTCTGGATCCATAGGCCCTCAGAGATGTAAAATCTATCATGGAGACACCAGATTGGGTTAATTCTACAATCAAACCAACTAAATGAATTAGGAGCAGTTCTAGCCAAAGATAAATTATGGGAAGCTAGCAAATTACTCCAAGCATTGTTCTCTTGAGGCAAAAGGGGTCTGAAATTCCTGTTCGTATAAGAGTCAGTAACCATGTTGAAATCACCCCTTAAAATCATTCATCAATGACAAGATTACTAAGGCTACTTGAAGTTTTATTCCACACATTGGCCCTTTCAGAAGGATTATGGTAAGAATAATAGTAAAAGCTATTCTACAAATACCAATATTACCCACTAAGATCTGCCATCTCCCTTGATTATCATTAATCGTATAGAGGGATGTTTCTGCTCCAAGCAATAGCAATACCTGCAGAAGAATCACTAGCACTAATAGACCAGACCTTGTAATTAAGAGGGAAGAACCTCGGCTAGAATCCTTTCATGATTGGTATGAATTTTATGCTCTTGAATGAACAAGATATCAGGGAGGAGGGTAGATAGACAAACCTTTAAACACTCCCTCTTTAAGCAATTATTTATGCCTTGGAGATTCCAAATAATCATCTTCGTTGTACTATTCATAATTAGTACTTGTACATACCTTTAGCCATTCTTGATTGAATGGCTGAATTTCTTGGACTAACCCTTATTGGCCCAGAATATATCTTCTTTTTTCCTTTGCCCCTTCTCTTGTAACTGATCTGTTTCCATCCTAAATCATCACAAGTTTGGATGAAATCCTCATCACTGATATCCGAGTCCAGACTGTGGTTGTCAATGCCACTAGAATCTTTTGGGTGCCCTTGGGGAAGAGATAAAGTGACAATACCTGTGTTGGTTTTAACTGACAGATCAACATTCTTTATTGTTAAAGTCCAAAGATCAAATTGGAGTGTAAGCGGATCAAATTGTGACTATGGAGCAGAAGTGTTTGGGAGAGGTACATCCGGAGGTACATCCGGGCTTGGTGCAGATGTTGGAAGGGGTTGTTGGGGAGGCTTGGCCTTTCGTGTCAGTTCCTTGGCCTTCCCAGCCATGGTACAGGTTTGCACGGAGGGTGGAATGGGTCAGAATTGGGGCAGGCAGCAGCCATAAATAGGGATATCCAATTTCAACATCACAAGAAGCAAAGGTAACCAATCAGCCTACGCAAGCCAAACTGGAAAGAGACAAGCTAATCCAAAAGCAAAGCCAATTCAAACAGAAGACCAGAAACCATATACAAAGCCAGAACCAACTTGGATGAAGGGCAAATTTACTAGCATTTTGTTTTTTTTTTTTATTGAAGGCTCTAAATTTACTAGCGTTTTGGCCAAGTTGTTCCTACATTATTATGGCTCCTATGCTTTCCTTGTTCATTTTGCAACACAATATCGTTCTTGCCCTTTGGGAACCCTCAACCCTGTTTCAAGTGTCCTGAGCATGGAAAAATTTAACAGTCAGATGCTTTAGTCTACCATGCTTTTGAGGACATGGTCACCTCAGGATCTTTTATTGACGTCGCATTTGATCTTGCTCTCCCTACTTGTACGGTCACAATGGGCCTCTTCGACCCCACAGTTCCCAAGATCATGATTACCCTCTCAAGAGCTACCCACCATCAGAAGCAGTTCCTGACTTTTTGAAAATGGGGGATGTTGTTTTAGTGGTGTGTTGGGGGGGGGGGGGACGGGGGGGGG
>JAANSK020294301.1:0-10315 GCA_011763485.2 Isoetes engelmannii
GTGGCCCCCCCCCCCCCCCCCCGAAGCCGAGAGCGTGCAAATCTCATTGTAAGATTTGTTGCGGGTATAATTGCTCATACCCAAACTTCACATGTATGCAAAAGCCATGTGCATGCAATTCCTACCTCTCTGGAAGACTTCAAAACCTAAAGAATCATACTTTAAGGAGCATACATTTGTTTTCTCGACCTCTTTGTTTTACTTGTATTCCGTCACACATTCTAATTGTTATCTTGCATTCTAGTTTGAACTTACCTTATATTATGATGTGTTTTGCACCAAAAATTCATGTCCCTAGATCACAAGGCCGGCTATTTAGGCCTCAATCCTAAGATGTCAATGTCGTCTTCGTATTCCACACGTTGGCAACATTTCCAAAATGAGACCTAAATGGTCTTTCTAGGTCAATGAATTCTTCTTTTTTATCAATGCTAATTTTTGTTGGCTTTCCACTAGCTGGATCTAACCTAGATGGCCTCTTGACTATGATATGTATACCTGCAATCCAACCTTACTTTTCAGGCATCTCGAACATATCCCTACTTTACGTAGAAGATTGTCCAAAAATTCAAGGTTTGCCTTCGCAATAGCGCGCTCCCCCTCCCAATAAAAAAAAAGGGGAAAAAAAAAAAAGGACACAGAAACAGAAAACGAAAATGAAAACAGACAAAAACAAGAACGAGAACGAGAAAACAAAAACAAAAACAAAAAAAAAAGCAAAAACAAAAACAAAAAGTTAAAAATCAAATAAAAATAAAAAGCTATATGCAATTCACTATAGCTTTGATGCTTCTTATTCCCTACAATGAATTTATTGTGGTGGCCAAGTTCATTACAAAAAATTTTCACTATTTAATTTGTGCGTGTTCAGTAATGTGAACATCGGATTTGGTGTTAATATAGAATTTCCAAAAGTTAAACCTTGTATCAATTCTAAGATTTTTCCAGAATATCCAGAAGCGCATGCAAACTGCCGCAGCAGCGACTTGTATGTCAAAGAATGGATTTTAAGAATTCTGTAAGATGTACTCAAAATTTTCCAAATATTCCATGGGTATTCTATTAGATTTTTCAAGATTCTATAAACATTCTCAAACATTTAAAGATGCTGTGAGGATTCCCTGAGAGTTAGTGAAGATGTCAATTTCTTTCAAAAAATCTGAGCTCTCCCATATTCCATCAAGCTAAGGTTCTCTCCTCTCTTTTTTTCTTCCTAGATTTGGTTATAACTCGATGATTTGATGTTCGATGACGATGAAAGAAATGCTAAACCACTACTTCTTGGAGAATATGGATATAAATACAGGCTTTTGTTGCATATGAAGCCTAAAACATACATCAAAGACATCCATAAGGTATTTCTCCTCACATGCTATAAATATGGGAGGTAATAGATCATCTATTGCAAGTTTAATCCCTCAAGTTTGCAGAATAAAACAAAATAGAATAGAATAGGTATTTTAATATCCACGAAGACCAAGAGGTCATGGAACCCATGCAATGGGCTAATACAACCATTACTACTGAGATTAAAAACCCCTGCCTGAAAGGTTTTCAAGTGTAAAACCTTAGCAGTAATGATGATACTAGACAATCAAGAATAAATAAGTAGACAATGGTGACTATTGAGGACTCAACAATTTAAAACGCGCATCTAGAACCTCCAATATGTATAATGTCAAGTCATGTACGGCTAGTGCTCTAAGAAGTTGTGGGAGCATGGAATGGAATGCTAATGTCAAATAACGATTCCTAATCATCTCAAAAGGACACTTTAGAAGTGTATGGTTTTCATCTTCAATAACCTATAACTAACATGCACATGATCTCGCTTCTTGCGGCAATTGCAGCCGCTCCTATCTACCAGTCTCAAGCCGTAGATTGTGGGATCTTGTGCGAATTGATGTAATAGCTACAAGTTTTTCCTTCACAAAGAAGCCAACAGATATGCTTGTGGTCTTGGTGCCAAAGTGGGATTTATATACGCATGATAATGACCAGTTTTGACTTGGGCCAAGGCAAATGCATCCCATATCTTTTGAAAAAAATGACCATCTAGATAGTGTTCTAATAGCTCGAGATTAGAACTTGCAAGCACCATGCAGTGTTCCTGTTGCATAGACCAATGAGCAAACTATGCATTACAATGCTTTTTCCAACGCTTTTTCAAATGCTGAGGAGATTCAGCCATGGCAAGCATGAGAAGAGGGTCCCTATCATCATCCATGTGATGATGGCACTACATGACAGCATGTTAAAAAGGCCAGAGACCTCTCTTGTAAAATAGTAGCATAGGGCACAATAGTTTTGAGTCCTGGGTTGTAAGTGTGGAAGGATTTTTGTGCCCGTTCCAAGTTCTCCCAAGCACTAGCACCAATTGCAGGCCCTCACAATTCAGAACCATACAGTAAAACCGGCTCCATCGAAACCCAAAATAAGTGGGCTTTCCATGACCATTCACGAATCTTTGAGCAAAAACAATTGTTTTGCATTGTATAGAGTGCTCTCCAACCAGCAGTCTTATGCTTGGTGATACGTTATTTCTAATGTTTTTAGAGTTTTTACAAGATTCTACACCAAGATACTTGTAGCTATCTACAACTTCAACTTCGTGGCTATGATAGTGCAAAGTTAGAACAATATGCCGAGAAGATTGAACTATCTGAAGATTAATGCACAGGCCTGTGTTCTCGCAAAGCAAGTAAATGTCATTGCATATTTTGTTTATCCCTCATTTCATACCTTTTGGTTACACCTTTTGGCCACATCCTAATTGTCTTCTGATATATTTATTGGACCCTTGGTCCACCACGTACATACTTATTTTTAGCCCGTATTATATCACAAGTTGTATTTTGTTGGTCTAGTGGTAACACACTAGTTCCAGTAATATAAAGTATCGAGTTCAAGATCGTCCAGAGGGCAAATTATATTTTGGTGTTGTACACCTTAAAAAATCCAAAATATGACCGTTAATTAGGTTTGGAGAGATTCGTAAAATCCCCAGTTACCTCTTCTTTATGCTCAAAATTATGAAAGGTCTTGATGGCAAATTATATTTTGGTGTTGTACACCTTAAAAATCTAAAATATGACCATTAATTAGGTTTGGAGGGATTCGTAAAGTCTCCAGTTAGCTCTTCTTTATGCTCGAAATTATGAAAGGTCTTGAACTATGATGGCTGAGGGGACCGGTCACATTTTTTTTATTTGGGTATAATGTTGATCGGATTTTTGAAGTTTTAATTTGGGCAGAATTAATTTGGGTATAATGTTGATCGGATTTTTGAAGTTAGGCAATTCTTATTCTAAAGTTTTTTGTCAATAATCTTCCAGTGCTATAAGACCTCTGTAGCACACTATTCTGGACCAATATCGAGAAATATGCTATAGATAGCCACCATTGGCAATAATAAATTTGATTTACCTCTACACAATCCCTCTATTCTGTTGCATAATACAGTCTTACATATAGTTTTTAATGCGTTGTGTTCATAAAAAGTGCAGAAAGTTCTACAGGTAGGTTGTCCTTTAAATAATTCAACAACAAGGATAGGAGAGGGAATAACTAGGGATCAGGTACAAAAATCAACTCAAGGGGAGGTTATGACAAGTTCTAGAATTAGGTATATAGCTCCTCATCATGTGTGATCTCTGTAGCAGTTATCCTTATGAAGGAAACAAAGGATATCAAGGTCTCTAAATTGCAAAACTGAAGTGGTTGTCATCAAGAACAGAAGAAGTTTCTAATCAACTAATTTACAGTGGCAATGGTGACAGTGGCTATATACAGCTTGTGGATCGATGCTCCTGGGCTTTAAATTTTTCCTTCTTATGATGTATCTTTTTGTTACACAATGATGGCCACATTTTGTGCTTGGCTCAGAGCCAACATGAGATCCTGCAGATATTAACCAGGAATGTGATGTAATTCCACTGCTACACCAGTCCCAGCACGTCGCCTCTTGATTGATAACCTTGGTTCGGGAACTTATAAGCTACAATACTTATCTTCTAGTCCGTCGGTACTTATTTACTAGACTTAAATCTTAATCCTTATTTCAAGTATTATTTTGTTTGGAGTGCATTATCAAGTATCAAGGTGTGCATTTTCAAGCATCAAGGTGTGAGTTTGGGGATGACGTAGATCTGTGTTTGCATTTATATTAGGGAATGATTGCCATTTCTTTTTGTAGGTTTATTCTAGCTGGAGGTGGGCTTCGTTGCATCACCATTTTGTCGGAGGTAAGCAGATATGAAGGCCGAATAAGGAAGGTCTCGCTGAGGTAATTATAAATCATTGTGAGTTACATCATCTCATCTGCTCTAAGAAATGCTTCAATGACGTTGCTTGGTTCTTGGTATGTGGCTTTGGAGAACAACTGGCATATAGCTTTATTAAAGGTACCTGAGCCTGGACTACAAAGCCTCAATAATTATAGTATCTGGAAGTTAAAAGTTTTCATAATAGAAAATAAAATACCAAATAAAGTACCATGCACTCTTTTATATTGAGGTTTTGAAAAACCTTAATAACTGCCTCTCAGTGACATCATTGTTACAAATTGGACTCGTAAACTAAGGTGAAACTATTATTCTTTTGTTCACCTGCATCATTCCTTATGTTACATCTTTTTCTTCTCTCTTCTATGAAACGACTAAGATGGAGCTTTGCAATAGATTTGGTGATAAAGACATGATATGATTATTAGGTTGACACAGCTTGACAATGTCGGCATCTAGCTACCTGCGTGTGGTAGAGTCAGCAAGTCCAGCCATCTCAGAAGTTGAGATAGTTACTTAGCCACAGATTTTAGATTTTGGCAAATGCCATATGCCATGGTTTGAGGTAACAATGAATTTTTTGGTAAATAATTCTTTAAAATCTATACATTTTACTGTCATTGCCAAGCCTGTATTATGTCATTCTATGCAGACATCGGCAGATTGAATGAATGTTTCCAGCATCTACAAAATAGGAAAGACATTCTAGGAGTTATTTATATACTGCTGCCTATTCTTACATTTGTAAGCTTTGCTTTAGTAATTCTAATCATTAAACTTTAAAGCAGTGATGTTCATGCATTCACTTGGAGGTATTTCCAGAAAGCAAGTGAGAGATATGGTTCTTGCATGCCTTATGTTAAGTGGTTCTAAACTCATTGTTTTGAAATTGCAGTTGGTTAAAGTGTTATAATATATCTAAAGTTGCAGGTCTTTCTCAATTTATAGCTTGCTTCTTCTCTAAGCAAAATCGTTCCAATCTCTCTATGCATGTACATGACCATTTTAATAATTCCAGTTTTGAACATGTTCATTTCTATATATTCCAGATATGAGTGATGGTCCTTTGATACCATTGCTTTAGCAAGTCGCACGTGATGACAGATCACAACCATATTATGGAAAGCTTGTGGCAAGGATGGATTTCGTTCCGACTAGCGTAACGGACGCTCCGAGAAGCTAATGATGGAAGCACTACTTGGTTCTTTATATCTCCTACTCTTCTTAGTTGAACATGGGAGTCTTTGGTAGTGCTAGTGAACTGGAGGAGATCGGAGAAGACGATCCAGGACGCAATTGGCAGTTTCAATACAAAAACCTTCAAGAAGGTATTCTACATAGAGGTGTATTCTTATATATGGAGTTTTGATGTATATGCGATCATCGCTGCAGATACATGGAAGTTGGAAAGAAAAACTATTCAATAAACGCTTCTAGATGAACGATGGATCTCTTCTGGTGATTCTGTTGATTACACACAGGTAAGATAGCACTCGGAAGGTATCCAGTGTTCTTTCGCTTTGGCATAGGTAAACAGAGCTTAAGCATCATTCCCGTTTATTTTGCAGGTTATGCACAGGTTTTCGCTACGACACTGGACAGGATCTCTTCTGGTGATTTTGCTGATTAGACAAAGGTAAGGCAGCAGTCTGAACTTACCTAATCAAAAAGACCATGGCAGTATCTTCCCGCAATAAAAGAGCCGTGCAGCAGCTCAGTCATGGTCTATCCGCTCAGAGTTCATGCACCGACAGTTCAGGAGCACACATGTAAAACTGAAACTCCTACTGTAGGCTTAATGTAGGCTTGGTGCTTTATAGTTCTATTTTGTTTGCCAAGCAAACCATTCCAGTTCTATCCATATAATCATCATGCGTGCCTTGGAAATAATAAGCAGTTTAAAAGTCTTATACATCTTGAAACTTCTATGAGCACAATTTTACAGATAATTGTGGGACGCCCGTATATCTTGCCCGGGATCATGGTATTTCCGGACATCCGTTATCGGCCAGGCGTGGTATTTCTGGACGTCCAAGATCTTCCATCGCATGGCCATCTGCCCATCGATGGGGGATCTATGCCCCCCGGCCATGCGGGCATGGCATCGCCTGGTTTAGGGACCGCGCGGTTGAACCGCGCTGCCGCCACACGCCCGGTGGCAGGTAGTTAGATTTGCCCATGTCAGGTTCGAAGGGATATTGTAAGGGCAATTAAAAGTGGGCGATTGATTGCTCGTCAGACCTCCAGACGCCATTCAAATTTTCAAAATTCTGGACTATGGTATTTCTGGACAAGTACATGGGAGTACTTGGTATTTCTGGACATATCATTGATATTTCTGGACAATTACCTTGTTTTTCAGGAAAGTACTTGTATCTTTGGAGCAGGTCACGGTATTTCTAGACAATTAGTATCACTGGACGTGTAGTTGGTATTGCTGGAGAAGTTCATGGTAGTACCTGGTATTTCTGGTCCTGTCTCTGGTATTTCTGGACAAATACTTGGAGCATGTCACGGTATTTCTAGACAAATACTTGGTACTAGACAAATACTCTAGTATTTCTAGACAAATACTTGATATTTCTAGATAAATAGTTGGTATTTCTAGACAAATACTCTGGTATTTCTAGACAAATACTCTGGTATTTCTAGACAAATTGTTGGTATTTCTAGACAAATAGTTGGTATTTCTAGCGCCATCTGGTGATAGCAGTCGAGCAAAATCTGCCCCAGGTGCATCCAAAAAACCAGATGCCATGGTTGAAGGTGCTTCCTCCAGCACAAGTGATAGTGAGGATGACAAGCACAGTGAAGCTAGTGGTTCCCTTCTACTCTCCAAGCATCTGGATGCCAGCTGCAAGCATGCAGATGCCAGAAGCAGGGTGTTAATGAAGAGGCTAAATCATACAGTCAAAAAGATAGTAGATCAATGGAATGAATTGGATCGGGTTACTAATGAGCGGATGGATAGGGCGAATAGGAGAAGACTACCCTGATGCCAACACACACTTCTCACCCTGGTGTCTACAACAGTTTCTACATTAGTTTAAGGTATCTACAATGTTTTTCCGTTCAAGATACTGCATACTAGCAGTTTTTGTCTATAAACAGTCCGAGCTTGATTTGTAGGAAGCAAGTGCTCATATATGCTCATTAACCGGGCAGTATTTGTTGTGGTGCTCATATATGGTTTCTATTACTTTCCACTAAGAATAACAATAACAAATGCATAAGATCTAGACAAATACTTGGTATTTCTAGAGAAATACTCTGGTATTTCTAGACAAATACACAAATACTCTGGTATTTCTAGACAAATACTTGGTATTTCTAGACAAATAGTAGGTATTTATAGACAAATCTGGCATTTATAGACAAATACTCTGGTATTTCTAGACAAATATGTGGCATTTCTAGACAATTAGTGCAGGGCACGGTATTCCTAGACAAATACTTGGTATTTCTAGACAAATACTTGGTATTTCTAGACAAATACTTGGTATTTCTAGACGATCAATTGTTATTTCTGGACAAGTGTAGTTGTTATTTCTCGACAAAATGTGGTATTTATGGCCTTATGGTCGAGGTTTAAATGATATGGAGACGTTTAAAAATGGTGTGCGGTATTCTTGGACTTGTATGGTATTCCTGGACAAACTTGGCATTTTTTGGGAAGGTCACCTATAAAGCCCATGGTGTCTACACCTAATGTCCACCTCGGGCACCCATAATGTCAGATGCTCTTCATTGTACCCAAAAGAATGGCCCCTTATAAAGTCACATGATCCTCATTGCACCTAGAAAGGTGATAGGACTCTACGAAGTGTGGTATTTATGGACCTATCCACCAACCATACTAGAAGCAGCTCGAATTCTCAATGACATGGACACATTTAAAAATGGTATATGGTATTTCTGGACTTTTATATGTATTTCTGGACGAGTTCGGTATTCCTGGACTGAGACTAGGGTATGGTATTTCTGGACTTGTCCAGAAATACCAGATTACTACAGCACCATTTACGCCCGACATGGACAGAATAAAATATTTAGGAGCAAATCTAAGGGGGCTCTGTTTTTTGTCATTTTGCTGTCCTAAAGTGTCAGGGTTTATATTTCTCTTATATTCCTGAGAGAAGAAAAGATATTGTCGGCGCCTTTGTGGAGGTCCCCTCTCGCTTGGAAACAAAGAGCATGGAACATCCGGTCAATGATGGCGATGGCGGCAGCATCACAGAGACAGAGAACCTGGACCTCAGCTATGGCTCTGATGATTTTGAAGAACACATGGAAGAAGAAGAACAGGTCCGATTCAAACTAGTTCAGTTGGGCAGGACCGTTGAGAGACCTCCTCGAATCATGGGGACGCCTTGAACTTTAAAAACTATGATTTTAAAAACTTTCAAAACCCCTAAGCAATACCATGATGTTCTTTGTCCAGAAATACCGGGTTTTTTTTTGTCAGATTTAGGACCTGACAGCCGAGCTGTCCTTTAATGAATTTCCTGCGAATGTTTTGGACATTGGTCCTCAGGTATGCCTAGGAATAGCATATACTATCTGGCTATACCGCTGTATGTTCCGAAATACCAATATGTACTCTATATCTAACCGAAATTATAGGGTGTCAGTCCAGGAATACCAAAGATACTATGTTGTCCAGAAATACCGTGTTGCGTGTCCAGAAATACCTGGGCATGGCCAAAAATACCTTGTGGCAGGCCTCCGGATACCAATGAATATACGGATATGCCGGACAGTGCCCTTATACGTACTTAAATCTTACAGACCATGGAAACACAACAAAGTTGTGTCCCGAAATACCATCAACCATGCGGATAAATAACTAAGTGTGAATACATAAAACACTGTAGGTGATGGTTATGGATATTCGCATACTCTCCACGTACGATATATCCTTTATGCCTCCACAGTCATATTCGACTATATCACTGCAAAACAATTGTATATCCACGTTACAGATGTAACTCCACGTTACAGATGCAATTTTTGTCAGGCCTATTGTGTTGCAATCACAATTACCAATCTCCAAAAATTCAACATCATGCACTCTTGTTCAAGCCTATTGTGCTGCAGACATAATTACTCAGCTACCAAGAGGCATTCCATTTTCATTAAGTACACCATGTTCAGGCCTATTACGTTGCAATCGTAATTATTTATCTACCATGGGTGTACACAGCAAAAGGTCAACGTCCCCATCATCTACCTCGACCCCATCCATCCTTTGACCATGTATGATTAAATTAATGGATAAACCTTTTATTATAAAATAAAGGCTCCCTTACAATTCCAATTCCAATGGTCTTCAATTTAAACTTCACAACCCCATTAATAAAATAGCCATGCCATAACTTTTGCCATAATCTCATAACCCATTCGTCGTGGACCACTCCCCCGTGCTCAGCTTCGTATAAGCTAGCATCAACAATAAGTCATGATTTAAGAACTGCATGGACGTAATAATGGAATCCTTACCTTCAAGAAGCTATGCCAGTCCTGGTGGATGCCAAAAAGAAAGAAAAGTGCACCAAATTTTTTGAACACCTGGAATTTCCAGAAACATTTGTTGGTAACGGCAGTCTCCAAAATCCGCTGGTTTAGCTTCGTACCAAGAAAGGCAAGACCTACGAGGAAAGGGTTAAGGGTCTCGATTTCAGAAGATAGAGTCAGAGCTGACGCCGAAGCAACTGAAGCACAAATGGTAAGAACAAAAAAGATAGAGAAAATTAAGAAACCCTCACCTAATTCCCCCACCGGATCTGGCTTTAGCCCATACCATTCTGATCCCTGCCTTCCTCGATAGAATTTCGACAGCCCAAAAAGGGTACAGAAGAACAAAAAGGAGTGTTAAAAGGATGCAATGTCGAAGGAGCTTAGAAGGTAGGCAGGCTACGATAGGGGATCTAAACCAAATTAACTCAAATGGGTTGCCGCAACGTGGCCAGCTTTAAAAAACTGCATCACTTTCCTTTCCGCAGAAGGTGCGACCAAATCCGGCCTGAACAAAA
>JAANSK020294312.1:0-10314 GCA_011763485.2 Isoetes engelmannii
CAACGTTGGTTGACAACGTTAGTTACACGTTAGGAGTTAACATACCTAACATATATCACATTATACTATTCTAACATACCTCAAAGACTAACTTTAAAAAAAGTCAACTTCAAACATAAACAACTGGTGATAACCATGCTTGAGCTTGCAATGGTCATCTGACACTTGAGGGAAATTCAAGTAGTTGACCAGAAACTTAACCTTGTTAACAGGGCTGGATGGACAAAGTGCCGACACCTAAAGTCTGGATAGTGCCCAGTGAGAGCTTCATTCCAAAAACGTTGACCCAGTCAACTGGGGCCAATAAGCAAAGACGTTCTGATTTGGATGAGTCCACGGAGATCTTTTCACAAATTTGGTGAAAGGGCCCAACAGCCAAAATACAAGGATAAGATGTTAGACCTCTTAGATTTTGATTCAGATCTTGTTGATTCTTTGCAGGCAGGTGGGCTTTCCTCTGCACAGCAGTGATCGTACAAGGTTGATTGATCTTTTGACTTGTTGGGAGATTTTTGCAGGATTTAAATATATTTTGAAGGAAGTTTTTGATCAAACTGATCATGGTTGGTGTTCATCCCTGGAAAGTTTGTACCAATCTGTACAAATTACATTTCATAGAGAACTTTTTGAAGTTTTTCTTAGGATTGCTGGATCTGGAAGGAGGGTTGGATCCAACTTGGGTCGCCACAACCAAACCTGCAGAGGATAACAAAGCATTGGATTATCTCAAAGTTTTAGTAGCTGTTGATTTGAAACGCCAGGTAAAGTCATACAAAAGGTTTTCATAGGCTTGGAAGTACCTGCCAAAGCTTCGAAAGTATGTTTACTATGTAAGAGAAAGTGGCAATTCTGAGTCTAGCAGAGTGTTCTGGAATTCAAGATCATTTCCACAACCCAAGAGGAGTTATTTAAGGCTGGAGGCACAATTTCTTATCAAGACTTGATTTTCTTGGTACTTAGGAGTTGATGCTAAATATAAAAATATTATTGGCTCTATTAAAACAACAAGTACAAATGGGCTTTTGCTGACATCCAGACTGTGGAACGTCGCAGAGGCACATCTTGCTCAACTCAATCTAGCCATGGCTCAACAAAACAAGGGAAAACAGAAGCAGGATGATGGACCAAGGAAGGACAAATCTCAAGTGACTATAGAAATCACCGTCCAGATTTTAAAAGGATGTTGCAGAATTCTAAGTTCCATTCTAATGCAAGTGCTAGTTCTATCACTTCTCAGACTTTTTCCTCAGTACCAAGGGATCCTAATGCAATTTCTGTGCAGAATTTATGTTTATCAACGAACATCTAGCCAATGCAGCCAATGATCAGTCTCTTGTTTCTCCATATTACATGATGGATTAGGGTACTCAAAGGACACTTAGGTATCCCTCGAATCCTAAAGACTCATTCTGTTTTGGTAGCTACAAGAAATGGAATTGTGTGTCAATCTGAAGCTACAGGGCCTGTAGAATTTAGAGCTTCAGCAGGGGTTCTTCATGTTCCCAATGTTGCTCATCTCCCAGAACATAATGCTGATCTTTTTCTGTTCTACCCTTTGATAAAGACTTTTTGGAAATGGAAGGATGTACATTACTGATTCGATTTGATTTTATCAACTCTGAGAAGTTAAAAGTTCTTGGTACTGGACATGAATCATGCAGGCTTGTAGACTGTAGATGCAGATCCAGAACAAGTTACCTACGAGCCTACCTTTCTTGCAGCAGAATTGCCTAAAGCACATCTGTGGCATGCCATATTTGGGATATTGGTAGTCCAGCTTTCTCTAGGCTGCAAATGGTAGAAGGATTACCTGTCCTGAACTCTCATATTTTGGAGTGCAAGGCCTATCACAAAGGAGCTTACAATTGGTACAAGGATTACCTCCTCTGGACTCTTATATTTTGAGTTGAGGCCTGTCACAAAGGTAAGCAGTCCCAAGAGCCATACCCAGCATAGCCTATGCATCTTATAGGTGCATTCTGACCTATGTATATACCAACATCATCTTTGGGAGGCATTGATCCACTTGGGTTTTTTGCTTCAAAAAAAAAGAAAAAAAAAGGTATTTCCTACTTTCAAAAGAAATTTCATACTTTTGTTCAAAAGCATCTAGACAGATCTCTCAAAGCTCTTCACTGATAATGGAACTGAGTATGTTAATCATGACTTTGATAAATATTGTCATACTTTATTCTTCCATAAGCTGTACCTTTACAATCACAGTCCTACATTAGTTCTGGATAATCAGATATTTTGGATGAGGCTTGCCTTGGGCCACATGTCAGAACCTTGGACTATCAATCTTCATGATAAGTATGTTGCTCAAGACTCAGTGATTCGACTTATACACCAGCTTTGGATTCTGCTTTTATAAGTTCAGAGCAACCTTTGAGAAGATCTAGAACTTCTTGGTCTTCGTCCTACTATTTAGTCATGTAAGTATGCGCACATGGCCAAAGCATGTAGTGGCTAAGCTTCATATGCCCCAAGCTACTTAATAACTTGCAAAACCTCATCACCAACAAGTATCATCTTCTCTCCTCCTTACCAACCCCAGGTGTGACACCTCTAAATTTATTGTATTATCAAGAAACTGGAAGTTACACTATATGGTCATGTTCCCTAAGGATGGCATGTACAAAATTACTTGGGATGGGATTGCGGTTAAACAAGAGAAGTGAGGAAAATGGTGAACATCGAAGTAGACATGCATAAAGGCATAATGTTTCATATCTCAACAATAACTCTTTACATTCCAAGAGCTTTTTTAAGTTTCAACAGAACTAACCACTTGCGAACCGCTTGAAGTCAATAAGGGCCTCTATATTCTCACAAAGAGAAAAAGGGCCAGTACACAAATAACAATGATGGGACTCCCAAGCAGCTTCCGAACAACCTTTGCTGAAAAACGGAGATCAAATTATAAGAAAAATTAAAAGGTACAACATCTAATTCATTTGTTGAGTTTAAAAGCTACAACATCCTATTCATTTGTTGAGACCCATTGTATACCAGAAACTAGTATATTTTTTAGTATCATCTTTGTTCTTTAAAAGAATATTTTACTTACATACAAACAGATGAGGTGGCATTACAAATGGCGCACGTCTAACACCCCATGATGGCATCCTACTATGGATATCAGTTCATGTCACATACACCTATACTTAGACTTGGTTTTAGAATAATCTATTTATTACCCGAGGCTATTATGATTTATGCCACTGACATGGCTCAAGAAAAGCATAAAATAGACTATAGACTTGAAGTGCCTCCACATATTAGGATTTGCAATTACTCCATGTTTGTTTTTCTGGAAAGATTTAATTCACATGTCACTAAAAGATATGGAAAAGAGATTCAACCTGCAAAATACCTCTTCTACACAACCACCTAAACAAGACACTGCTGAAGGGAGTCGGAAATTGTCAGTATATGGCAATCTAAATCCTGCCTTCTTAAAAGAATGTAGAAGTTCCGTTGGTATGGATGAAAGTCGATTGTCAGAATGTAGACACTTGCACCCATCCATCTCTGTGCTCTCTTCATTTCCATCTAAGAATGATGTTTCTGAAATAGTAAAAGTTTGGATGCATGTAAATCACGTGAGAAAAAAAAAATCATTTTTTACGTAGAATTGAATTGAGCAAGGCTAATATATTAAATCATATGTAAAGCAGTTTGCATTTTGCGCTCAATGTAACTTTAGGATACAAAAAGAGGAGATGACACATGTATCCAAAGACAACTGTATTTGAGCGTGAATCCAGCTGCTGTTTTCTGTGCCGAATTTATGGCTCCAGCTTGCATATTTCTGTGCCTTTTCACCATGATCCATGAGTATCAATCTCGTGGATGCTTCAATCTTCTTATCTATTCTTCTCAAAAATCCTGTTTCTTTCGTTCGTGAATAGCGGTCCCAGAAGCATTCCTAGAATCCGCCCAGCTGCAGGCCCTCTGTACTAATAAAAAGCAAACAAAAGCATGAGGAGAAAAAAAAGACCTTGAATAATGGTTACTGGAGTTTAGTTCCAGTTTTCTGGTCCATAAATGGTGCATCGATCTCTGCTCAACAGGTACGCAGTTTAATAAAGACTTAGAAGCAAAACAGAGAAAAACTAGTTAGATTTGGAGTTTGTGGAGCAGGGGAATCGATGACTTCCGGCACTACTTGGAATGAAAGGGAAAGGCTTCGCCCTGTATAAGCTGAAAAGCATTCCTAGTCTGTCCTCTGTACTAACACAAAAGCACAACGAGAAAAGAAAGAAAAATGTGACCCTAGGAATACGGCAGATCTATTCAGCCATCCGGACTAGACCTCATCTTGCAAACAGATGCATCCTTAGTCTCTCTATCCCTTTACGAGCTCTGATCAAGTGAGTACTATGAATGATGAGATAACCATGTTTCAGAAGGAACAGACCTCGGAGCTGGTACCTGAGCCTCTTGATAAGAATATTTTTGGTGCTAAGTGGGTTTTTCGTACCAAATATCACTCAGATGGTACTCTCTCTAAGCATACAGCCAGATTAGTAGGACAAGGGTATACTCAGCAGGAAGGCTTAGATTACAATGAAATATTTGCACCAGTTGTTAGATTGGATACCCAAAGGGCAGTTTTGGTTCCCGCAGCACACAAAGGCTGGCCTCCTTATCAACTCGATTTCAAGCCTGCATTTTATTTACAAGAAGAGTTGTTGCAGCGGCCACCTGGGTTTAAGGATAATCAGTATGCTACTCATATATACAAGCTTAAGAAGAGCTTGTATGGATTAAGACAGGTGCCACGCTGCTGGCATCAGAAAATCAACTCCTTTTCACTTTCTATGGGTTATCAAAGATCTTGTGCAGATCCTAATTTGTAAAATAAGTTGGGAAAATTCCAAATATACCCATCAAGTTTGCAATTGTTTCAAAAAATACCCCCAGAAACATGGTATTTGGCTCAAATAGCAATAACGTGTTTGTGATCAATGAAATATAAAAGTTGCCTTCACGAAACTTGTAAATGAGAGTGAGGCCTATCCAATAGCAGTAGAATCACCTAAAATGGAGTTGGAATCCTCAAGTTACAGTGGTTTTAATAAGTGTTATAAAAAATACCTCAAATGAGCATAACTTAAACATTTTAACTCCGACCTAGATAAATTTGATCTTGTTGGAAAGATCTTATCCTGATCTGTAATGTTTGTGAAGACAACTTTGTAATTTGAGGTCCCGTAAAATTTTATTACTATGTTTACGAAAATACCTTTCATTTGGAGGGTATTTTTGGAATATTTGCAAACTTGCGGGGTAAATTTAGAATTTTCCCAAATAAGTTTGAGGATACTATTGTTTCTATTATCCTATTATATCTTGATGACACAATCATGCCAGGGGATGCTGCTCAGCTTATTGCTCACACAAAGGATTTGCTTAACCAACATTTTGAGTTACTGATTTGGGTTTTATGCACTATTGTTTAGTTCTTGAAGTTTGGCAAGCTTCTACCGGATTACATCTTGCTCAGCAGATATATTACTAAAATTCCTGAAAATTTTCATATGACAGATTGCAAGCCATCACTATTACCTTGTGAGATAGGTCAGAAACCTACTCTTGAGTCTGATCATGAAGATGCAGATCCTACTTTGTATAAAAAACTTGTTGGAGCACTATTGTATCTTACTCATACCCGTCCAGACATCGTTTGTGCAGAAGGTGTTCTCACACAATTTATGCAACATGCTAAACAGCTCATTAGAAAGCAGCTAAGACAGTGCTACGATATTTGCAAGGCACTAAAACGCAAAAAATTGTTTATACCAACGTCAATTATCCTAAGCTAGTTCTGTTTTCAGACTCTTATATGGCTTCTACAGACCTTGAATATATCGAAAATAGCTCACGGGTTACGTGTCCTCCTTTGGTGGTAATCCCATTAGTTGGAGCTCAAAGAAACAGCCTACCACCAGCACAGCACTACTGAAGCAGACCTGAAGCTTTGCATGACAGTAGAAGAAATGTTATGGCTTCGTCATTTATATGATGATTTATGTGTACCGGTCAAGCCAGTGTTTTCCAGTCTTTTATATGAATAGCACCAATGTGAGAATATTTCTGTCCCACGTGTCATGTGGTGACTAGACAGTTATGATCTCTCCTTGACAAACAAGGGACCAACAATTTCTGCCCTCGATAATAATCCCACAGAAAAGAACAGCACTCCTGTCTTGACTATGCAATCCTGCAAGCAACAAACTAGTTTGGCAATCCTGCCCGCAACAATCCAGTTGATAAAGGCAGGAGGCAATCCAGCCTCCTTGTTGACCAACAAAAGAACGAAAAATCCTGCCTTCCACCTTTCCAGCAATCCTGCCAAAACAATGCAATCTTGCTATGGCAACCCAGCCACACGATAGCAATCCTGCCATGCACATGTAACACTGACCACACAATCCTGCCAATGATAGTCACGACCCCAACAAAGCAATCTTGCGTTCAGCAGTGCACTAATAATACATAGTTCATAACGACTATATGCTAACGTGTCTACTAACAAACTAACTACGTCTTGGGATTATATAAGCGTGGTTTCTCATGGACAAGGTTTCTGTCTCGTTACCTTGAAACGTGGCCAGGTTAACCTTGCTTCGAGACATGCTGCTTCCCCGTGAAACATCCTACCCCGAGGCTACCTCATATTTTCTTGGCGGTGAAAGGCGACCCACATAATTTATAAAGGCATCTGACGGCAGTTCCTTGAACAAGATAAAACCAGGTGCGTACCTAGACATCCAGAAATGTTGATTGATTTCTTGAAAGCCAGGTCTGAAACCTCAGGTTGCGGCTTCATGGGAACACTCAATATCTCCATCTTACCTCAAGGTTTCTTTCAGGATTTGGGCTCGTGGGAAACTGTCCTAACTACGCCCATTTATCCACATAAGGTCATCCTTGTCACCCATCTAGAGGAATTGACTTTAGTTTACTTATTCTAACATGATTACTATTGAGCATTTGGACCTCCAATCCTGGGTTATCAAAAGATTGAAATGGAATCTCACAAAAGAAGATCCTTTAAATACTTAAATGCTAATAGTGAACCAACATACCTAATTCCAGTATCCTGCTTATCTGCATTTCAATTGAACCAATGTGGCAGAAACAAAAGCTGCAGACTAGGGCTTCTGCCTGCAAACAGCATTGTTAAAACTTAGAGCCACTGCAACAGAAGATGTCTAAGATGCGATCTCCACAATTGAACAATAGAACTTCATCCCTTAACTAATATTTTACCATGAACAATCTTTTTTCCAGTTTACCAATTTATGCACCACAAATGAACTTAGAATCTGTACTATCGGGCAAGCAACTAAAATATCCTTAAATGTCTTGCAATTGAGATGCTAATTCTCTAATAAAACGTATTAGCTACTTGATCAAACATTGAAGCCTTCCAATCGTTGAGATTTTCCACTATATACTTCAAAAATTTTACTGCAAGATGAAACCCACGATTCCATATATCCATAAGGTCTTGTTTTGAATTTCAGGTGCAAAAAGGTCTTGTTTGGAATTTCAGGTCCAATAATTCTGAGTGGACTTGGCCTTCACCTTCAGAAGTTACGCCACAGATAATTCAAATGAGCAGCAATTCTGTGACACATCGCCATTATGACATAACATTCTTGTTCCAACCTGAACATCTTTCTTGCAACTTTATTTTCAATCCGCCATCCTCATGTCCAATCTTTCTCCACATTTTGACTAGATTTACCAAGAAAATCATGACCATCATCTACTCAAATGCAGCAAATCAGCTCTAATCCTACTTCCTATTTGTAAGTTTGCCCATCAAAATGGTGAAAAACATTTTAATGTTATATGGCAGGGACTTGCAATGTCAATGAATTCTAGTTAGTCAAAGCTGATGCGTTCAGAGAAAATCGCACTGATGCTCAGACCTTATTCACAAGGTGTTGCATGCCCACAAGTTTGGTTTCCTGTAAAATCACCTCTTCTGCCTCAAAGTCCCTGTCAGCAAACATGCCTGCAAAATCAACAAGTAACATGAGGCATGATATTATAGTTGAGTTTGAAATACCCACAAGTCTTTTTCTTAAATAATAACCAAAGTTTAGACTTGTCTTTATTCCTCCCCCATATAGCTTAGTCCTTTCATGGGACAATTAACATTCTCCAATGGTGACGAAATCCACAATGAAAATGCTCATTACGATGTTTCCCATCATAGGTGAGAATAAAATGCCCCAATTTTTCGGCTGTCAGTGCAGTTTAAACATGGAAATAATAAGAACTATATTAATACGAATAAGTAGGAAACAGAAGTGCATCATTCTCAATCCCTTTCCGGAACTGTCCATAGTTTACCTTTACCCATGTCTTTGGTAAGCTGAACTTTTAGGCCACCACCAGCTGAACTTATTAATGCATCATAGTACGCCTGTCAATCATCAGACGCCATCGTAAAGCAGAAAAATATAAAACCCGAAGTCGTGGTAGAAATATATACCTGAATTGCTTGAGAGGTTGGAGATGCTAATAGGACCGCAGTCTCGTCAGCATGTGATATGTCAAAAGCTTCCAGCTCTAACAGGATGCTATCTATTTCGCTATTTCCCCCGTCCATCAGGCCGTGGAAAAAGTCGGAGCATTGCAAAAGAAAAGAAAATGGTGCCAATTTGAGATTTTTGGATCGTCCGATTGGGTGGGTTTGGGGGTTGGACGACCGAGATGTTTTTGGATGGGGGCGTGGTTGGAGGGCCCAGATGATCTCAACCGCTGTGTTAGTCAGCATTAAGGATGTATTGGCCAATGTCGATCAGTATGAGGTTGGGTTTGAGGTCGTTAGGGTGAAATCTGGCCGTGAAGTCCCTTGCACTGCCTTTGCGCCATGTCCAGGATGTTTCTGTTGAGGATATGCTCCGCCATAGCCAGGAATTTAAAGGATGTTCGGACCTTGCATATCCATGATGAATCGAAGGAAAATGTCGCACCTGCATATGCAAAAACAAGGTCGATTTTCTGGTTAGCCCTAATCTAGAAACCAAGGCAGAAGCTCAGGCGCATCCCAGAAGATTTATGAAGCATATGGCTTTTCAAATCCGAAGCAACAGGTATGGTTTGATCGATGATAATTCTAGTAGAAATCATTTGGTTTTCCTTGGAAGCAAACAGGGCACACCAAGAAGGGATAAAAACCTAAAACCCGTCGGAGTTTTAGCTATCAAGATTACAAAGCAATAATAGTGTTTTGTTTTGTCAATAACAACGGGCCTTTCAATAACAAAGCACTTTGAAGATAATGGGTCTTATTGTACTGACTTATGACTTATACGGGCCAAATGCGTTTTTCCTCAAACGGGCCAAAACTGGAAAAAAGCCCTAAACATTTTCTTTAAACGGTGTCGTTCACCAAACCTGATCCAACAACAAATCGATCCAGTTTCAGTTCACCAAATCCGATCCAGCAAAAATTGATCTTTTCCAGTTTATTAGAAAAGAGAAAGAGAATGATGATTTTGAGTCTCTATTGAAGAATTCAAAGATTAGTATGGATTGCTAACTCTACTATCCCTCTTATAGAAGAAAGATGTTGAGTCTAACTCGAGAAGAGAAAATCAACCTATCTCAAGAAGAATAAGTGGCCTCTACAAACCACATTGAGGAGCAAATGCTGATACAAGATGAGCATGACCCGGGTGCCTTTACAGGTGCAGCAAGTGTTGGTAAGAAAGCCTTATCCAAAGTGTTGCTTATGGAGTATCACCACTTAATGTGATGTCTCATCATGTCATGACGCTATGTAGCTTGAAGGTTGACAAGAAGGCACCTATGGTGCTCCAGTCTTTTTCCAAATCAAAGATTAATCCCTGAATTGTAAGCAAGGTACCAATTGATATTGAAGGCATTGTTGTGGCTGCTAACTTTGTGGTGGTTGCATTATCAGATATCTATGACTTGGGTAGAAGATGGTTATCTATAGTGGATGCCAGGCCCATATGGTCAAGAGGAGAGTGCACCATAACTGATGGAATAAAAACAATCACAATCTACAACAAACTTAGAGAATTTGAAGCCTTCAACTTCATAGAAGAGGATATCAAATCAATTTGTTGTTCCAATCTTCGAAGCAGAGCCAAGGCTGCCAATCAAGGTGAGTACATCTCAAGAAAAGTGTTAATCATTCTTTTTAATATATGAGGTTTATTTATGAGCATCATTTAGAGTAAACCACGATTTCACTATTTTGGGATTATTCCTTGATTTTGAACTCTACAAATAGTGACAACCCCATTTTCAACAGTG
>JAANSK020294323.1:0-10313 GCA_011763485.2 Isoetes engelmannii
TTATGACATGTGATGTTCAAATATAAGACTTATTATACATGTGCAGACCACTCTTGCCGAGGATGTCCATGGTCACAATCTGTCCCAGTTGAAGTAGCTAGTTCTATTACTAGGTCACTGATGGTGTACCATTGGTGAAGGCCACAATACCCAACCTTATTTAGTTAACCCCATTAGCTATGGTTTTATTGTTTTCACATTAAAATACCACTTCCTTAGACTACAACCACTTTGACACAATTAATGTGAGCTCTTGAAAACCACAGTGCAAACGCTATTAACATTGGTGCCGAGTGACCGTTTTTGCTCAACTTCTATGCTAGACTGCTCTCAGCATATGCCCTATCTCCAGGAGCTACAAGTACCATGCCCTTTATCTGTATTTATTAGACTTAACTTATGTTTACCTTAGTTACAAAGCAATGCATAAATTCACTACTTGTTAATTATTATGCACACCTCTTCTTGCTCGGACATCCTCTACTGGTGAGACCCTTCTTTTATACTTAAGCCGAGGCGCACTCAATTCAATCCATGGTGGTACTTCCTATGTTTTGACATGCCAAAAAAAAATGACCAAAAGCAACAAACTTAATATTCAAGTAACAAAGCAAAAGCAAAAGAAACATGGACGTTGCACTTAGCCGCTTGACCAGCTCTAAATCCAGCTCTGTTGCCATCGATTTGGGCTGACAAGAGCCCTAAATCTCCTGATTTCATCCTGGCTCTGTGTTTCAGAGACTTCCAAGTTGGTATCAGAGCATGTTGGATTTTTGGGTGGCATTATGAATCATGAATTGCTAGTTTGGATCTTTAGCTACTGAGATGGTGGATTATAGACTAAGGTGAGGCTGTTGAATGATGCTAATGATTGTTCTTTCAGAAAACACTTGGAGATGGTATCATTAGGTGATGAGCAGGATCTAGAAGCTTTGTGGTTAGCTAAGGGAGAATTCTGGTGTAAGCAATGGAAGCAATTCTGATAATGTTGAGGTAAGACTTTCTTGTGGAATGTTTAGTAAGAGCAGTTGTACTTTCAAGGTGAAGTTTTGATTTGAGAAATGCCTAGATCAGTAATCGACGACATGGGTTAAATTTTAGAAGGTGAGATTGTAACGGTCCTGGCCACTTGAGGGTCCAGTACCAGTATTCACGTATACATACTTGTGTATGGTACGTACATGAGTTGCATATATCCAGTATGGGGCCATAAAAGCAAAGGGGGTTTTCTATGATTTTTGGAAAGAAGGCTTTGGAGACGTGAAGGGTTTAGAGGAGGCAAGAGCTTGGACGATTTTTCAAGCCCAAGAATGAAGCTTGTGAAGCGCATCTAGGATCATGCTTTGGATCGTGTTGGACTGCATCGAAACATCGTTTCCAGGTGGGGTTTGAATTCTAATTCTATGGAATCAATTGAGCGTAGACTGCTAAGACTTGATTGCCAGGAATTGATCTGTTGTAAGTGTTTAGGAGTGGTGGTTAAAAGGTTTTTCGTTGATTTAATCTGAAATTCATGGCTGCCATGATTGGATTTATGTATGGTTTCATAAGAGGCTTATGGCTATGGATATCCCAGAGGGTGTAGCATGCAAAAACATCCACATCTAAGGTAGTTTGAGATATGATAATTGAAATTGTAAGGCCTGGGAAATTATTTGATAGGGCTTGGAGTAGGTCAGAATTAGTCTATGAAAGATAGAATTGTGAAATTATGGGCTGCAGCAAGGGTTTCAACCTGCAACAGAATCGTCACATCACATCTGGAACCAGAGCTCCTGGAAACATCTCAAAACGACCTGGAATAGGCTGCCTGAGCAACGTGGGGTGGGGCACTGTACCAAGTGATGAAGGATTTGGTTGCCATACTGAAAATGAAGCTGGGGATGTCAAATAGACCTAAAAGCGTCGTAGGAAATTGGAAAATTGCCTCAGAGATAGAAGCACATGATGAAGTGAAAATGAGGGGGTTGTGCTCCTATTTATAGAAAAAGTCTCTAATTTTCAAATTTTGCTGTTTAAGATTTTAAGCATGTAGAGGACTATCTCAAGATCCAAATGCAACAATTTTCATGTGATTTGGAGCTGGTATATCAAGTTATGGGGTTTGAAATTTGAGTACTCTCGGTGCGTGCTAGGTCATTAGGATGATCCTAATGGTGATCTCGCGCAATCAGAGGGTACTGGACTCTACTTTAGGGTCTATACTTGGTCAAAATACTAATATGATGGCAAATTCATGCTCTACTCGAGGAGTGGAGCTCAGATCTGGGCTTAATTTTTGGTTTGGGTATCTGGAGCTAGGTCAAGAGAGGTCGAGTAGCCTCGATGTGTGCCAGGAGGTCATTAGGATTCTCCTAATTGTGCTCTCGTGCAGTTGGAGGGTACTGGACAACATCTTGGCCTACTTTTATCTGATTTTAGCAAAGCAAATTTTTGTCTAGCTCTAAATTAACACATTCAACGCCATTGTAACATAATAAACACTTATATTAACAAAATTTGCTGAATACATCAATGGTAAATTTTCCCATCTTTCCTTTTTAAAAAACTTGACAGATGGAGGTTCTTGGGAATTAATGTGACTCTCCTGGCATGCAAGGCGCATGCTAACAAGTCTTTAAAGTGCTAAACTACCTCAGCCTCTGCTGCTTCTTGGATAGCCAGCAACATGTCGTTGATGACCCTCAACCTTGGGATAAACTGGTCCATGATCTTCTTCACGAGTCGTACGAAGGGTGCTCGGGGTATTAAGTACCCGCAGCTCTTCTGGAAATGCATGATCTCCTTCATGGCCCTTGAGAAGACAAAATCTCTTCTTTGCTTTATAGGTTTCTTCGGTGGCGCTGGTTTCTCCGATAACGACTTCAAAGTCGTCTCCTCCTTGGTTGGCTTGCCACCCTCGATATAGCGTACCTTGTGCATGTTGTAATACTTCTTGTATGTATTCTACAT
Organism: Isoetes engelmannii; assembly: GCA_011763485.2. Taxonomy (NCBI): domain Eukaryota; kingdom Viridiplantae; phylum Streptophyta; class Lycopodiopsida; order Isoetales; family Isoetaceae; genus Isoetes; species Isoetes engelmannii. Next base: position 2,953 of record JAANSK020294323.1, read on the forward strand.
TTTCAAGTACGCTTGGTATTCCTGCAACTCCTTCCTATACTCCATATCTTGGCGCAAGACATAGGATTCTCTAGCAGTTTTCAGGGGCTTCTTGCCTTTGTCCGGGAAGGGCTTCTATTTGAGGAAGGGCGGAACTCCTGTCTCCTCCGTGGCTGCTGGCTCCTCCTTTGGAATCTCGGGGTTAGGGTCTTCATCAGACATAGCAGTCTCATCCTGATCCTCTTTCGTGTGCTCGCCTGCTCCTAACGATCCTTCTTCTCTGTAGTTTCGCCTGGACAACTGGAGGGCATTTATCAGGTTGGGGTCGATGTCGATGTCATATTCAGGAGGGGTAGGTTCTTTGTCAGGCTCTCCCTGCATGATGGCTATCCTGCTGATCCATGGGCATGGTCTTTATTTTCTTGGGGCTTCGTTGTTCTTCCACCTGCTCCTCCACGTCTGTAGCCTTGCCTTTCCCTTTCGAATCCTCCATAGCTCGGCGTGTTTCTCCTCCTTTCTCTTCTTTCTCTGCTTCCTCTCCTTCTTTTGCTTCTGCTTCTCTTCCTTCTCCTTTCTTTTCTCGGCGCGCTCCACATTCCTTGTTTGTCCACCTTTCTTCTTTAGCTTCGTGGTATCTTTGTTTTTTTTTTTTTTTGGAAGAACTTGTATCATTAGATTAAAAGAATAACAAGGATACAAAGTGAGTGAGGAGAAAAAGCAGCTGCCCCGAAGAGGCAGCGATACCCTGCCACTCCATCATCCTGTCAACTATAACTGTACAAAACATCCATCGTCATCCACTATCCCCAGGAAGGTTCGCCAAATGGCGAACTTCCGCTCTGCCAACCCTAGAAACACCTGGAAACTCTGAAACAACTTGTACCTCAGACGGGGGATCAAGGAGGCTGACGGCTGCTGGAACCCCTAGAAAACCCACAGCCGCCTCCGCTTCCAGATCAGCCATACTAACCAGGCCACACATAAATGCAAGGCTTGCTTCCTCGGAAGGGACCAAGCACCTGGATACAAGTGCAGTAGCAACTGCTGGCTGGTCAACCGAACCCGGAGCTGGGCCCGAACCCAGTCCCAAGCTATCTGTAAGTGGTATCTTTGTTCTTGGCCTTGTAGCGCTCGAGTTTCTGTTGGCAGGCAAGGACGCTCGACAGCTCGAGACGAGACATTTTCTTGGCGATTTGTTTGGTGCGGGCCATGTCGGGAATCGCTCGAATCTGAATATGGGCGCCTCAAAATCCCCTCACTGACCGAGAGCAAGAGAATGAAAGGAAAACCCTAATTTTTGGGATGCCAACATGCATACTTATAGGTCTGGGGATTTTTAGGGTTTGGCATGGGAAAATGGTGTTATCTAACTATTTAAATAATTTGTATTTGGTAGCCTTAAACGTTTAAGTTTTTTAGGGCATTTTTATTTTGAGTACTTTCGGTGTGCGCCAGGAGGTCATTAGGATCATCCTAATGGTGCTCTTGTGCACTCAGAGAGTCGCCAACCTAGGTGGTGTTTTGCTATAAATATTTATCCGTTAGCAATTATAAGGCAAGATCCTAGCTATAAACTCAATTTTAAGCTAAACTAGCTTATTCATTTTATCTTTAGACTTAATTTTCTAGGTCAAATAGGGTCGAGTACACTCGGTGTGCGCCAGGATGTCATTAGGATTCTCCTAATGGTGCTCTTGCGCACTCGAAGAGTACTCGGGGCATTTTTGGCCAATTTTTTTCCAACTTAAGCCTATTTTCTACGTGGATGCAAACTACATCTATCTAGCTACTACTCATATCTTGAAGAAAAAAAAATCTTTCCAGTTTCGAGGTTCTTGTTTGGGATTTTAACTCCAAGGCTGAATTTCTAGGAAGTTTGAGCTATTGGGTGATATCCGGTGCTTGATTTTGGTCAACCAAGATCATTGTTCTGATACCATTGTGATGTCCCTTGCTCGTATATGATGTTGGACGTGTCAGTCATCCTGTCATCCCTTGGGATCTACCTAGCTGCCAAAGCGCATGAATGTCAGCATAATAACACATCAAACAATATAACCGCCACAAAGGGTGGGATCACCATAACATGATACATCATCACAAAGAACATAACATAACATCAACAAAGGGGAAATCCTACCCAAGGCTCAGACTCAGGGATGGACTGACAGCTTGGGTCACTAGAGGTCAATGCATACAGAACTCATGGCAATGGATTTGGCTGGCATAGAACATGGTCGTTGGATAGTCCACTTCACCGGCCCCTCCTATGCATACTTTGCAGATAGGCTGATAAGTCCTGGGACCCGACTGTAGCCTATCGGGGGCATAGCCAAAGGGATTACTCCTGGGTTGCATCTCTCCAGTCCTGATGAGGCAGGAAGAGATCTCTCTCTTCCAGAGAATCCATGCCACTGGTAGGTGAACTAGAGAGCCACTTCTCATATACGACTTCAACCCCATTGAAGATGGCCTCACTACCCAAGAGGTGTCGAGCTCATACCTTAGCCACACGCAGTGCTAAGTTATCAGGCCTAGCCCACAACATTCTCCGGTAGACGTTACAGACCATAGGGATCAACTACCAATGGACAAGTTCTCCATGTCAGCCGGTCTGGCCCCTCCACCCACAGCACAGGCGGGCTCTTACGCACAGGCCGCATTTAGTTGAGAACTAATATGGCTAATCTAGGAACATCATCATTGAAGGCTTTGGACCTCTACCCCCCTTCCCAATACACAAGAGATGCGCACAGAGCAAATCATAGATAACAAATGAACTAGTAATACAGATAATGAACTAATCTATCTATCTATAGTTAGGTTCATTTGTTAGGATCTATAAGCTTGGGCTCTATAGATCATCTAGAGTAAGAAAGTGGCATTCCCGGCCTAATGCCGGGCAGGAAGCTGGCATTGCATGACAATCTGATCATACCGGACCCTTGGCTGGCTCCCAAACTCGAACGTCGTCCATGTTGTTGTGTCATTTGCGAGATGCTGAGGTCGAGAAAGCGACCACTGAACCCAGGCTCTACTGCTCGAATGAGGTCAGAATGAGTTTGGAACTACCGCAATGCACGCCAATGAGACTGAAACCTGGAAAGAAAAACTCTTAAGGTTCCAATCCTTTTTTGCCCACAACATTAGGGCTTGGGTTTTCGCACCCAATGGCTAGTGGCCATGTGGCACTAAGGTTTATATTGACATATCCTATGGATATATGCAATATAACAGTTGTATACCATGGTATAACTCTAGCTAGGTCGAGTACATGTCAACATGTACTAGTGACGTGGCTCATACCATGTATTATCCTGGAAGGTCACACTTTTAAAGATGTTGAAACAAGGAACTGAAATCAACACAAGGCAATTTGTAGAAAGACACACATTATCAAAGCTTAATTAAGATCGTGCCAGCTCTGGCACAGTAAAAAAAAAAGCCACGACAAGAAAAAAAGATGAGGGTAAAAAAATCAAAAAAATCAGGGAAAGAGAAAATATTTTAGAAGAAAATGCAATGACTAGGATCCAAATAAAGGCTTAAATTCAAGACCAAAAGATTTGAGAGATGCCATCACATATGCATCAGTTGCTGAATTAAAGATTAATCCAAGCAAAGAGAAGCTATGCATGGCAACCTTACTCCAACCAGATGATGATAATGGGGGAAAGTGAAAGAGAAGAAGCGAAGTGGAACTAGAATCTTCTAAGAATTCATCTGAACAAAAGAAGGGAAGTATGGGCAAGCCCAAGAAAAGAAGATGTTTTGTTGTGGTGGAAATCATTACCAAAGGTATTGTACTGAGAACAAGACTGTGGTAAGACTAGAGTATCCTTTGCCACCTAGGAAAAGTATTGAAGGGAAGATACACAATGTGCATATAGAGGAAATAGATGTGGGAAATTATGAAGCTGAAAAGATTAAATCTGAAAAGAAAGCGACTCTTATAACACAGATGGAGCAAGAGAGGAGCAAATTGCAGATTGGTTACCACTCGTCTGGTCAATAATAGTTGTTTAAAGATTGCATGTATATGCACACTATTATGGCTCGTGCCATAAGTTTTTGCTATTAGAAGGATGTTATAAATTTTGGATTGGTGTCTAAATTTTGCGCATTTTGCTGGTGCTCCTCGTCTGAGTCGACCTCTACTATGTCTTCAAGGTCTCCTTCTTCTCCATCACTTCCCCTTTCTTCAATTACTTGCTCCTCGTCTCCCCCGTACTGCAAGAGTAGACGTGCATCCCTTGCGGAGTCTGGAGGCTGGACATTCATGGGTTGGATTGAGGGTTCTCCTATAATGGTTTCTGCTGAGAATGAGAGATAGATGGAAAGGGCTGCATTGTAAGAGAAGTATATATTCCTACCAACAAGAGTACACATGTAGTCAGGCATGCTTCGGGCTCTGTAGGTCAACTTGGTCTTGATATCGGTGATATGAGGAAGGTAGCTAAGTGCTCGTTGGAGGTCTATGCTGGCCACAAAGGGTCCTATGCAAGGTGGTATATCACGGAAGTGGGGTCCTACAACTTGCTGGAACTCATTGAGGATGCGGTGACAGAAGGGATTGGCATCTATGGTAGCTTGCAAATCAAATTCTTTCTCAAAGATGGAGAGTACCTGATCTATGTCTGCTGGAGCAATATGGGGTGAGGCGCTGTACCATTGAATGAAGGAGCTAGGAGCCATGGTAAAACTGAGCTTGGGATGGTAAACAAACCTGGAAGCGCCTTAGGGACTTGGGAAATCGCCTCAGAAGCACGAGCAAGTCACAATGTGCAAATGAGGAGGTCTCTACTTCTATTTATAGACAAACCCTAATTTCCTAGAAACCCTAATTTTGGGGTAGTTGGAACTTGGCCCATTTGAGCTGGATTTTGAATTTTTGGAGGTATTTGAAGTATCCTGGGTGATCTAGACAGTTTCTATGACCTAATGTAACAAGTTTCATGTCATTTGGAGCTATACTTGACAAGTTATGGCCACTCAAAGTTGAGGTGTTGTGGTGTGCGCCAGGAGGTCATAACTCCTGGGAATTATGTAGCGGTGGCGCACACTACCACTCCTCGGCCCCATTTCATGGTCAAAACTTTCCAAAAGAGTGACTTGAAGGTGTTTCCCTACCCTATAGGATCTTACTAACTCAAGTATGCCATTACTTCTGTGATTGGATAAAGATTTCTACCAACCTGAAATCGAGGTGTTGTGGTGTGTGCTAGGCGGTCATAACTCCTGGGAGTTATGTAGCTGTGGCGTACACTACCACACCTCAAAATTTTTCTTGTCTAAAACTTGTTCAAATTCAGATATTTAAGCTATGCATGTTACTTACTAACGTTCTTAAGCTATACTTTTACAACAATAAGCTTAGTTACTTCAATTTACAAGGAGATACATCTTCAATTTTTATATTAAGTTAAAACAAAAAGTTACATAGTGCTCAGAGGTGCCTATGACCTCTTCTTAATCCTATTTGCCAGGAAAATATCCTGCTTCATGAGTGTTACTCTCCTAGCATGGGTTGTACATCCTACAGAGTCTTCGAATAGGCTGACTGTATAATGCTCTGCAGCTTCCTACAAGGCATCCAATGTTGTCTGTGTGATCCTCATACTTACTAATGTATAGTACTGCACAATTTCCTTGACCCGGGCGAAAGCTACTCTCTGTATCAGGAACCCATAGCTGTTTTGAAAGTGCCTAATCTCCCGTGCCGCCTTCACAAGCGTGGATGCATGTTTCCTCCTGATAGGCCTCTTCGGAGGCTGAGGTGGCTCTGGCAGCTTCTTCAATCTCATCTGCTCCTTCGTTGGCCTGCCTGACTCCACATAGCTGACGAAATGCTTGTCATAGTATTCCTTGTACCTGTTATACATCAGCATATAAGCCTTGTACTTTTTCTGCTGGTCCATGTACATCTGATCTCGCTTAATGTGCCAAGAATTCTGTGATGTTCTGATTTTCTTCTTGGTCTTCTCGGGAATAGGATCCCACACAGGAAAAGCTGGTGGTGCTTGGGGTGGTGCCTCCTCCTCGGTCTGTTGTTCTGCTGCTTCATCAGACTTGTCTCCACTTGCACCTGCGTTCGAGGGGCCCTCCTTACTGTAATCTCTTCTCGACAGTTTTCGTGCTCGTGCCATCTCTGCCTCCTCTCCTTCTGACCCTGTGTCAGAGCTACTACTTGATGGTGCAGGGTCAGGCTGTCCTTCCTTGATGTTAATTCATGTGTTCTTCATCCTTCTCTTGTTCCCCTGCTTCTTCTTCAGTTCTTCTAATGTCAGCTTTTTCTTTCATGTATCCTTTGGTTGGTGCCTCGTGTCGTCCCTACTCTTGGTTCTCCTTTCGAGCGGCTCTGTCCTCCTCGGCCTGCTTTGCTTCCTCTCCCTTCTTTCTTGCTTTCTCCTCCTTCTCCCTATGTTTCTCTGCTCGCTCCTTATTCCTAAGGTGTCGGCATTTCTTCTGCAATGCACTGGTATCTTCCCCCCAAGATTCTGCCTCTGTGATGAGGCGCTGGCACTTCTGCACCCTGGCGCTTGCTAGTTTGAGTGGGGTTTTCATCCTTGCAGTCTATTTGGTGCGGGCCATGCAAAGAATCTTCGAAATCGGAGCAAAAGCGTCTATGAAGCTAGCAGTAACCTAGACAGAAGTTGTGATTTATGGGAGGGTCGGCTGCCTTTATATATGGAAAAAATTTTAGGGTTTGGGAAAAAAATTTCAAGTTTAGCTACTTATGTGCTTACTTTATGTTATGCTAGCCTGTTTAACACTATCTATTGCTGAGGTGCTGTGGTGTGCGCCAGGAGGTCATAACTCCTGGGAGTTATGTGGCTGTGGCACACACTACCACACCTCAGTCTGAGTTTGGGGTCTAAACTTAGGCAAATGATTAACCTAAGGGCAGTATCCTACTCTATGGACTCTGATTAGCCCAGGTATACTATCACTTCTATATTTAGCTAAGTGTTTTAGGGTCGAGGTGTTGTGGTGTGCGCCAGGATGCCATAACTCCTGGGAGTTATGTGGCTGTGGCGCACACTACCACACCTCACTTTTTGTGAGTGCTAATTCTCACTATTTATTCATCATACTAGGGTTATGAAGCCTAATCTAGGCTGCTCATGGTCTAAGACTTGGTCTACTCTACAGATTTCATCATGAAAACACTATGATGTACAGCATTTTGATCGAGCTATCCCCATAACTACTGCCTCTAACATACAACTTCTACCCCCTGGGAAAAACAATTTCCCTCCTTTCGAGGTTCATGCCTGAGACTAATTCTCAAACTAAGTTCTAGGGCAGTTAGTCTATGGGTGATGGCCAGTGCTCGATCTTGGTCCAACAAGATCATCGCTCTGATACCACTGTGACGTACC
>JAANSK020294334.1:0-10313 GCA_011763485.2 Isoetes engelmannii
TGAATATCATTATTCACTTTGGGATTGATTCATGTTCTCTCTTTCTCTTTGTCTTGCTGCGTCTCTCTCTTTCCTTGAAGGTCATATTTCCAACACTTTTTTCTTCAGAAGTGCTGCAGTTGCGATGCACAGTAGCTCCAGCGATGCACAGTTTCTAACAGGTCGGCAAGCAGGATGCTCAACCTGCATTTACTTTGCAGAGCAGAGAGAATAATTTTAGCACTTTCGGATTTCTTTACTGCTATAACGCTTCAGATTTTAGGTTCTTGCTTGGCGCAAGCTCTGAGGCTCTAAGTTGGGCAGTCTGCACCGTTGTATGTATATTTCTTTTGTTCTATTCTCACAAGCTTCTGATGAAGGCTACATGGCAAAGGGTTCGATTTCTCTCAGCTTATTTTCTGTCTTTCTTATCAATTTTTCTGCTCAAGTGTTGCTAACAGGTCCGGAAGCAAGAGGATGTGCTTGCATTTATTTGGCTCGAGATACTTTTTTAGATATATTGTCAATGTTTTCTTCTTGGGAATAATTATGCAGTCAAATGGTGTTTTTGCACCATTGATTTACGCGATAATGAGCGTGTAGACCATAGATTGTACTTCAACGACCTAACAAGTATTTCAACGGCTTTCCCAATCAAATAACCTGAACTACTAGTAGACTTATATAGATATAATGGAAACTACAAAAATGCCCTGCAAGTACAAATTGATGGTAATTTTGGGAAAGAGTTTTGGTTTTCTTAGGATCATCAAGAACAAAAAACAAACATTTTTTTCATTGAAGGATGCCAGTCTATTCATCATCACATCATGATTACATTCTACTTCAATTTATTTTACAGATCACATGGAAGCCAATGCACTCCTAGGCATGATCATTTCGATTCTATGCTAGGAGTTGCTTTGCATGTGATTATCCATTACATATAGCAGGTTTAAGGTCTCTACCACAGAAACAACTGATCATACTTGAACCCGTGAACTCGGGGCAATGGAAGTTTTAGGTCGACACACTCATCTTTTTTCTCCACAAAATCCCCTTTTTTAATTACCCTTTCTTTAATCCCCCTATCTTCTTTCGGGCACGATGTTTTGAGGGCTTGGAGTTAGTTGAAGAATTTAAGAGTTTTGCTTCTCTTTATAGTTTCATAGTTCCACAAAAAATACTGGCCGATCATGCAGTTAGTAGCCTGTGGCATTATGCTGGGTGAAGGGGGCTTTGGTAGGAGTTTTAAAGGTTGGATAAACAGACATGGAACTTTTCCTATGAAACTAGGCAGAGGTAGCTTTAAAAAACTCAATCAAGAAGGGCATCAAGAATATCGGGAATGGCCAATGAGGGAATGCTTTATATGTTGTACGAATTGCTCAGGACATTAGCTGAAATGCTATCTATTTTGAGCAGGCAGAGGTGAATTGTGTTGGTCAACTTCGTCATCCAAACCTAGTGAATCTTATTGGCTAGTGCATTGAAGATGATCATAGGCTCCTGCTATACGAATTTATGCCTCACGGAAGTCTTGAAAACCATCTCTTCATGATACAAAATAATCATACGAGGATTGTCTCAAATCACTAGTATACTAACTAATGATATTATATATACATAGAAGATGAACATGGTTTTGGGTTTTCAATAAATAACCATCAAGCTAACCTACTAAATCAACTAGATGCTACATATATCATATCCCTAACATATATAAAATTCTAGTAACAGAAATGCCACATCAAGTCCAGGCCCAGGGGTTGCAGCCAATGTAAAGTCTATATGACATGTGCGTGCATGGGGTTGAAGGAAAAGACCCTTATACGGCTAGAAATCTACTAAAAAACCACTCTATACGGATTTTCTTGGAAACTGTAGATACACCCCCTACCATATATGCACACTTGGTTCCATAAACTCCGTCGAAGCCCCTACCATATTTGTACAATCAGTTATCTAAATTCCACTAGACCCCCTACCATATTTTTACAATCAATTCTACAAATTCAAATAGACCCCCTACCATTCATCTACAAGCCCGCCCACAACCGCCCCTTGATGAAGTTATGTATGTAGTTAGTGTTCTAGAAAAATATTTGAACATGTTTTATGTCTTCCAGACACGATGTCAACGCTCTCCCCAACACCAGGGTTTCCCTTTACGAAAAAATGGAATTGGGTAATTTTCATGCACTTGGCAAATTTCACGATTTAGAAGTTAGCTGAGGTGGCGAATATTTTGTTTTATGGAAGTTAGGACCTAGCATTCGAGGCAAATTCTTAACAATGTTTTGAGAATGTTGTAAGCAAATATGTTTCTTGAAGGTCACCTCCTATATTATCTATGGTTGTCCACCAACTCTAGATCTTTCTCTATTAAACAAGTTAAATAATGTCAATTTCTATTAACCTTATCTTAAGATGGATTTCTTGGGCATATTATAATTCTAGATAGCATAAAAAAAGATCAACTTTAGATACTCTCAAATCTAGACTTTAGATACTACAGTTGCTCACATTTTACCTTAAAGACAACCGAAGACAACCCTATCTTCCCATATTTGTACTTGTATATATAATGTTTATAGTTTAGTTGAATAATGTGATTTAATCTATGCCACACGTTGGGTGCTTCTAGATGATGTTGACTATGTGTTTGACGATACGACTCTTACATGCAAGTGAATCCGCAACCCTAAATAGTAATAAAGAACAATAATGAACATTATACATTTGAACTGTTGTAGATTGATGTGCATGCACTTGTCCATAGGACATATCTACATCAAATAGAAACTATGCATTATCTAATTGCATACAAAAGAGCATAGATAAGAATTCATGTGCATGCGCTTGCCCATAGGATATATCTATATCAAAAATATACAAACCATGCATTATCTATGATGTGCATGCACTTGTCCATAGGACATATCTACATCAAATAGAAACTATGCATTATCTAATTCCATACAAAAGAGCATAGATAAGAATTCATGTGCATGCCGTTGCCCATAGGATATATCTATATCAAAAAAATACAAACCATGCATTATCTAGTTGCGTAAGAAAAAGCATACACATATTTTGCACTGAGAACCTTTGTGCTTCCGATGGTCCAAACCTTGTTGGTCTTACAAATGTTATGCATAAGAACACGTGGGAGAAAATAGAACTTAGATATGTTCTATCCATTGGGATGTGTATACGCTGGACGAAAACGATAGACTTAAACCCAATGCCTAAAGTGTTTAGATGAAACTAAAACATGTCAATGGTCGAGTATTGAAGTATGGAAACTAGTGAGGTCGAATGGGAAAAAAATATGTCTGTGTATTTTTGTGGCCAAGGTGAACAGTATTTTTCTCATAAAGAACACGTCGATCCTCTCTCCTTGATTTCGCATAGCACACTTGATTTGAAGACCCGATTATTTATCAGCCGAAAGCCACAAATCCTCTGATCCTATCAACCTATATGTGCCGTCAAGATATGCTGCAAGTCAAACAAAATCAACTGTGCTTTCTTGGCACCTGGCTGATAGCACTGTTCATACCTAACATTCATTGTTACTAGGTTTATAAATATGCATCTGCAACTCTAGCACAGGGTGTCAATTCCTTCTTATCAAATCCTTCTTCTTTCCATAGTGATTAACATGTAAAACATCATGCTGCACATAAATACTACCTATTTTAGCCCATAAGAATGCCTGCATCAGAGATCATTCTTCATTTGTCATTCTCTTAACTCGTGAACATTATGTTGAATATAACATGTACGAACAGAACATAGCAAATTTAATTGTAGCAAAGAATTCTTGGTATTTAACAATACATGATGGGCCCCTATACTTGAAGCAAATAACCATTTGCACGAATTTCTACAACATTTTACCTACCTTGAACGGATCACATTGATAAGTGTACCTTGGGCGACAACTACTAATTCGTTGAATGATCTCCTCATGCTCCAAACCTCTTCAACACTTTTGTGAGAGCTGGCATAACATTATAAACAATAAAAGATCTCCTTAATTCAACAATAGAACCCACCTGCATTATAAACAATTGGATTAATGAGCTAACTGTAAAAATGATGCAGATAAAAATAAATGGAAAAGAACATTACAATAAATAGCATAGAAGTGAAACCAATTCCACTTCCTTGGTGAATGGACCCCAGTTTGTAGTCCACCAAAGTTGATAAGGTAACTAGCAAGGCTAACAAGATACCACCTACAATGTGCAAGAGGGAGAAACCTTAGCTTCAGTAACATTATCTTTGAGAAACTAGAAGGAATTACGTACCCCAGAAACGCGTGGAGTTCCTTATTTTGGTTAGATATTCTATTGTTCTCTTTCCATGTTTACCATCGGGTATTTTTGCCCCAATACGATTGAGATACTCTGACAAATCTTTTGTACCGCCACTCTACAGAGGGGGAGAAATTAGGAAAAACAACATGAAGTAAATTAAAGCAAGTTTAGTTTCTTACAATATCAAGAATACTGAAAACAAAAATAAAGACAGCATTGATGAGGTAATAAAGCCATGGCTTAGAACCAGGGAGAGGCGGCAATGTAGGGTTCAGAATATCTTTCAATCTGGTAAACATACGACTCTTTGTGACACTGCAGGGAGTCATCAGAAAGAAAAATTACATCACATTGAAAAATAAAAGAATATACAAATAAGGTAGGACAGTGACAAACCTAGCAATAATACCAGGTAATGACATGACATAGCTCGACACCAATACAGGCATCATGCCCGTTGGATTTATATCAAATGGAACATATGGTTCAACCTCTGAAGCTGCTCCACTGAATCCAAAACCAAAATAGAGAAATAATTAAACCAAATAAATTGTATAAAAAGCTTGTCTAGATCCAGCCCCGCAAATGCTCTTCTAGATACAGAAAACAAGAACCAACTGCAAGTGAAACATGCCTGTACTACCACAAAAAGCTTGATGATATAATAGGTTGCTCCACTGACAAATATTTCCCACCTTAAACACCCATGCTTAGGTCCACAAATTGTTGCCGCCCAGATTCTATGGATGAATAGATGCTCTCTACATGCACATTGATAGATATACGATGTAAAGGCTAGAAAAGAAGGCACTTTTGCTTCCCTTTTCAGGATGGTGTGTCATCAATGAATGTAGAATTGCATCCACGCAGGTTTCATCATGAAGTTAAAAAAAAAAAAGAACAGACAGAAAGTGGCCTAAGCAAATCAACATTTCAGCAGTGCATTACATAAGTCTGATGCAGATAGTCCCTTGAGCAAAAAACAACGTACCTGAAATTTACAGTTGTATCCAGGCCATAATAATGAAGCTTCAGAGTACGACGACCTTCTGTAACCAATACTGCACTTACTGTCATAAGGAGGAAAACTGTTGGAAGCAGCAACATGGAAGGCCCCAAAATAATGGCTCCAGACTCTGCAGGCACCACATATGAGACCTGTCACAAGACATCACATAAAGGCCAGCAACTAGCTTACTGCAGCGGAAACAAGATTTATATTTTTACATATCAAAAAAAATTACAAATACTGTGCTCAGCCTAACTCCTTCCTTTGATCGAATACATCTTGGACCTCCTGCTTCGAATTTGCAAAATGCTATGCTTCCAGCGGCTATACAAAGAAACTTTGACAAAGTTTCTGAGCAGTTAAGAGGAACCTCATTATACACACCAGGTTTGACCAATTCCACGGCTAGGTATCATCAAGTCATGTGTTATCCTCTTTGTGCATACTATCCTCTGCCTTTTGTAGCTGGTAACTTGCAAATTAATTTTTTTGAATATCTATAAAGTAGCTCCAGCACAAACCTACATGTCAAATCCTATAAGCTTATCTTATTTCTTGTTATACATGTTCCATTTGCATTAATGTGCTGCCATATTGACAAGTAGGTTTTTACTAGCTTGTGAGCTGCCATCATTGTTCAAACTCATATCAACTGCTTCCTTCAAATTTTGCTTCTACCTTTGTTTTAGAACATCAAAGAGTAACTTTAGAGATTCCGTTCCTTCTTCCATCTTCCTATTAGGCACATAATATAGCATATTTTATCTTGAATCTTAGTAAGCATCTTCTATATTTTCCTATTAGGCACATAATATAGCATATTTTAACTCAGATTTTCTTCATAGATGGAATACTGCATATTGCAAAAGATAGATGGCAGCTTAAAAGCTTCATAGGCGCTGCAAAGTAAATGTAGAAGGGCACATCTGTGGTCTTGAATATAAAAGACGAAGTTGTTTGTCACACACTTGTACAGTCGGTTGTTCTTTGGGTTATGGGAGGACAATGGGGAGTTCGAAAGAGATTTTTATATGTTGAAACTGCAAAAGGTAAACAGAATCAATAGTGCTAGGTTCCCTTAGAAAGCTTTGCAAGCAAGCAAAGAAAACAGATGATTTTGGGATGCAAAAAACTGGTTGGAAAACTGGAATACATTATGGGAAGAAGTGGTTACATAAGAGAATGGGTGCAAGCGAAGGTGAACGCAAGCCTTTGGAATAATCCACAAACAAAGATGAGGGCTTGCTATCCAATTATGAATCCTAGCCTGGTTATCTCTCCAAAGATATTTCAGTTGGAAAATGACATGTAGTACGGTTAATTTTGCACCATTTAAGGGAAGAGAAAGGATGGCACAGAAATACCCCAGGAAAGAGTATGCGAACATAATGAAATTGAAAATAACGGAACGTGTGTTGCCAAAATATCCATCTTATGAGGCAATACACGTTTGGTATAGAATACGTGCTTTGGTAGAATTTTTTGCTTTGTCTGACTAGAAATATTGTAGGCCAATTTATATAGAAGCTTTACAATATAGGGATACATGGATACATGTACAAAGCAGCTAGGGATAATATTTGACAAAGACAGTGATGAGGAAGTGAAAGAGGAGTTGGATGCTGTTTTACCTGTATGAACTCATCAGATTATTATTTATAGTCATCTGTAGGTCTGAGAGGTCTCCACTAGACGTAATAAGCGATTTCATTTCATTTCCTATGTTTGTAATTATCTTCTGTTAACATTTCCAGAATGACAGCATTAACAATCTTTGCAAAAGGGAAGAAGAGAAAGTTACTCTGGAAAGCAGAGACCATCCTTGAAAGAGAATTTGAGCAATTTATCAGGATGCTCATACAGATTATTAGGGTTGACCCTTGCCCTACAGTTTCAAAAGCACATCACTTAGTGACCTCATTCGAAAAAATACTAAGCTTTTCAGATAATCCAAAGTGGCATGCTAAACAAAATTTTCAGCAATTAAACTTATCTTCTCTCTCCCTCTCCTTCACATGCACATGAAAGAAAGAATACCACTTCTTTGAAGAAAACAACATGGATTTTGCATTATGATCCTTCAGGTCACTACTTGACTCTTACCAAATCCATCCTCTGTAATTTTCTGGCAAATCCATTCTAGAAGCATTGCACCAGTTGTCATCAGAGTAGCGCTTAATAGCAAATGACTAAACCTAAGAATACAAAAGAAAAAGCCAAGTTTTCAAATCAAAACAAGCCAAAAAGCCAAAAATAAAAGATAAAACCATACCAGTTAGTTGCAGCAAACACAGAAAACTCAAGCGAATAGAATCCAATTACAAGTGATTCAAGTGCTGCAAAGCATAATGTTAGCCTCCACCTGCACAATCAACAAACTTAGTTAGGCACTTGAACTAACTGATATTAACCTAAGGATTTTGATGTTTATATTATTAATACTCTTAATTATTTAGCAGAAGCTCTTGTGCATGAAGCGAGTATAATATTCAAAGTTGAAATGAAATGTTTAACTAATACTGTTGACATGACCCGGCATAAGCATATCATTTCGTCAGCTAATTTGTGTTAACAGGACTATTGTATCAGCATGTTAGCCACAGGAGTTTGGAATGCTTAGAAACCAAGTATTCACACCTATCATATTCTACTAATATTCAAACATCTATATAAAGTTGTGCTAAAAGTCATTTTATTGTTCCAGGTTATAATCCTCAATAAAAAAATAAAGAGCAGATGATGAGTGGCTAGTTAGGAGGAGTGATAGAACAGGGCTCACATGTATGTCTTGATTTTATCTGTTTCACCATCCTTGCGTAGTTTTTGAAAAGCTGGCAGGATATAGCAAGCAAGCTGCAAGGCCACGATTTTCATGTCATATTTTACTAACACCATAGTAGATAACGAAAATAGCGAAGACTGAAAGAAATACAGGTAAAATTACTTCTCTTACTTCTTGTAACAAAATGTACATAATGTATGTGTTCATATAATTCTGAATCAGCAGTGTGCTTTGGAAAAGTTATCATGTGCCAGTAACCTAGCTTTGGTGACATGCTAAGGTAGCTTTAATTAACAATAACTAATTATGATAATTGTAATTGTCTTTTAAATGTCTACAAATACCTAAATCACTCTGGTTGCAGTTTAAGAGAATGTACATAATGCTTAGGCCCAAGCTAAACAACACAGAACCTAGTTGACAGACACTAGTGTACAATTAACTATTTTCATTTCCTTGCCATTTTTTATATCAATTTACCAGCCAAACATTGCAACTTACCTGCATCATGGTTGATGCAAAAATATGTGGGGTCAATCCCAGTTGAAAAAGAGAAAGCTTTGGCTCAAACAGATCATTCCCATGCTCCTCTGAGGAGAAATACATAGAGACAGGTAAGCAAGCCATCTACATTATGCTAATATAATCTCAGGAACTAGACATATCCTCAACAACAGGTCTATTTAAAGGAAAAGTCGAGAAATCTTATAGATGAAGTGAGATCTTTCATGGCAGAACTGTTAGCGACCTGGTGCTTAAAAAAACTTGTTTACTAAATTTCCATGCTACACCTATTGTTCCAGAAGTGAAGACAGTTATTCCCTGGGATCAAATCCAAGGCAATTCCAGTTAAGATAGATTCTTACATGGCAGGAATGCGGAAAGCTTATGATAGAAAGTTCCATTTACAGTATCAACAACATAAATTGAACATCTCACCCATTGTTCCATGAGAGAAGTCTAGGTATTCCTTGGGCATCAGACTCCGATCAAACCCAGGCAATGGAATAAAATAGCCAGCACGACAGACAATAAGCAAAATCATTGTAACAAACCCCCGGCGCCAAACTTCACTTTTGAAAATAGCTTCAGCTGCATCATTTATTTCGGAGCTTAGTTTGACCCATCTAAGAAATTTATTGCTGTAGGCCCTGGAATGCCATATATCCGACTGCTTATTCGTCTTTGCATATACAACAGCAGAAGATGATTCGTTAGGTAATGAATGGTGCAACTGTGTTCTTGCATTGGACTGTGACATCTTAGAAGACCCATCATTTGATACACCATCCGTGTTCGAAAAATTACTATCCTCGTGTTGCCTGGTCATATCTATATTCGAAGAGGATGATTCCTTTGAAACAAGCACAATGAATTTTCGATTTCCTACATAGACAAATTATGTGAGGAACTATAACGCAACAAGGGAATAAAGCAAAGACAGCTTACTGAGCGTTCTCTGAGATTGGTGTAAATTCTCGTTTCTTGCCAAATTTCCAGAACATTTTACTCGCAAATTCCTTGAACAAGGTGGCAACCGGGTGCCCAGTGAAAATATACCTGCATTGCAAATGGATGAGCAACTAGGGGCATTTGTCAATTGATGTATGAAATGAAGAGGCAATAACAACCACGACAAGGGCATTGTTGACTGGGGGATAAGCTCGCCACTGCCAAGACCGATGTGGTTGCCATAGATGGATCTGCTCTACGCTAAAGCTCCGCATGCCACATCGCAAACAAAAATGGATTTCGAGAAATGGACACACATTTAGGGTTTTGATAGTTGATATTGTAGTTTTTTATTTAAAAGCCGCAGAAAATCGCGGTGGTAGCCTAATGGTAAGGTCTCATAAAATTGTGGTGGTAGCTTAGGGGGGTTTCCCATGAACGGATCTAAACCTGAAATACTACAGAGCAAGGTTTCTGGGTTCCCATGAATCCGAGGACCTCAAGGTTTTTGTTTGCAAAATCTCAACCGATTAATGCATAAGAATGAAATTTGAGTTGATGGATCAAAATCAGGTCCAAGACCTGAGCAGAAAGGGGTGAGTATAATATTACCCTGGTTTCGGTGATCCCGGAGGTGTTTTTCCCGGCCTCCGGAATCACCTCCCATTTTCGACGGATTCCGTTCTGGGAGCCCCCGTTATTCCGTACTGACACATGTCAGGGCGCCTGCACAAATCTCGGCCGTCCTTCGTTTTGCCGCATC
>JAANSK020294345.1:0-10312 GCA_011763485.2 Isoetes engelmannii
ACAGTGCCGTATCAAATCTTGTTGTATGAGACTGGGTTCTGGCCTTTGCAGCATTCTGCGATGCGCAGACATCTTGCCTACTTCTTGCCATTTAAACCTGGACACTTCTCTTTCTTCAAAAGAGAAGTAGCAGACTGTAGGTCATCACTAGAAATATTTGACTCTAGATGTACACGATGCTCAGCCGAGATGATTAGAATATACCTTAGACAAAATCACTGGCTGCATATCCTCCTGAAAAGGAAGATGATATCTAGCAAAGAAGGAAGAAGAATGATTATGAAGGCATTGCTTTAACTGAACAAGATCAGAGACCTTGAGCCGTCAGACAAAAGTAGGATCAATGGAAGTAGCCGTATGCCTTCTTTTAGTAGCTCGAAAGAAGAAATGAGAGCACCAATCACCAGACTGAAACCACTGTAGCCCTGACTTAATTCTAGCCTGATTCACTTACTCTGTCTCAATGAGTTTAATAGCTGCCAAAATCTTTTTTTCCTGATTACCCGATGTAGGGGCAAGGGAGCGATGCCTTTGTAAATCTTGGTACAAATCTATAAGCTGGTTTCTAGCTTGTGGTACCTTCCTACTACCCCACTATTTGGCAAAAGTCATATAGTTGCCATAGCAGCAACAACTCCAGCCATCCCACCAAAGCGAAAAAGGACCAAGCATTGCGACAACCTACAATGAAATCTGCATCCTGAAAATACTTAGTATTGAGCGTACAGTAGGTCTTTGCAGCCCTCCTATGTGCAGGTTCCCCTGAAAGAACCAGCAGCTTAGTTTTCCGCAAGTTCGTAAGATGACAAGCAGCTACAACACTATAGTAACCACGATCATGACGGGCATAAGCTCTACCACTGCTAGTCCATCCATTGCACCACATGAAAGACTGATCACCATCAATCTCCAAAAAGCCACAGTCATGTAACAAACGCTGCCACTGCTCACGTTCAAATCCATGAACCACCTGCGAGCCCCTGCCACACCTATCTGTCTCTAGCTCTACCATATTAAAATCACCTACCAAAATCCAAGCCACATTGCCCCCAAGTGCGAGAACTTTGCTTCGCAAAGAGGTCCATAACGGTCCCCTTTGACACGCCGGTTATGAGCATAAACGTTTACCAAACCCCATTCTTGGCCGCGTTCCTACTATTTCACAATTATCCAACAACCAAACCTGTCTGCTTGAGTGAATGTGACATGCAAAAAGGGTTTCCAGGTAGTAATGACGTCTGCTTTAGAAGAGTCGGCTGCAGCTACAAGAACATTATAATCAGGACCCATGAGACTGGCCAACTTCTGAATATCAAGATTTGTGCTCCTGAAGCAACAAAAATCCAAAGAAAATTTAGATAAGTAAAGCGCTAATCTGCTCCTTTTGCTCGGAAAAGAAGCCAAACCCCTAATATTTCATGGCAGAAGATTTCATGTAGGAGACAGAGAGTGCCCCACATCCATCTCTATCATCTCAGAATTGGGAACATCCCCTGGGAGATCATCCCAACGGGGTCGAACAACTAGCAACGAGGAGCTTCCACTCTATTCCACCCTTCCATTTATCAAAGAAGTAAGGAGGTAAGGAGGAGCCTCCGCGCTGCTCTGTCCTCCTAATAATCTTTGAAGAACAGGGTGCATGTGTGGGGTTCTTCTGTTGGATATATCCCGGTGCGTCTGTAATTGGCACAGATTGAGCATACTTATTCCTAGCAGCTTTTTTAAGTCTAACCCATTGCTAACCATCATGCTCAAGATGCTCTTGCCTCTCTTGAATCACTTGCAGCTTAGCCCTTGCAACATCATCCAACTGAGAAGCAGAAGCAGGAGCAGGAGCAGGACCAGTGGCACCATCCAAATGAGAAGCAGGAGCAGGATCAGAAACCAAGATCAGGGCAAGAAGAGGGAGAAGACACAGATGGAGCAGTAGAAGGAGGAATTACTACATGACAATCCCTCTTAGCTCGGAAGTTAGCAAACAACGACAGTTGAGGGAAAAGCTCAGCAAGCTGAGGACCATTAAGAAAGCTGCAAACCAGATTTGAGAAAAATAGGCCACTCTTTATAACTGCACAGTCTGGTAAAGCTCGACCACACGAAAGACAAACACATATTTTAGCGCCATCCACAATAGAATGAGACAAATACATACCAAGACCATTTGCAATGTAAATGACAAAGTCTAGGACCAAAAGATCAGGAGGAAGATTTGAAAAAGAAAACCAGCAGGGCATTTATAGTGCCTGGAGTAAAACCAGGAGAATATGGCTAATATAAGACATAATTACTCCACATTGAGTCCACACCACGTGCCACAAGCTTATCCACCGCATCATCTTGGTAAAAAAGAATCAAAAAAAAGTTTTTGTCTAGCATTTTCAAAGTTTGATAGTAAGGCAAACCAAGACCGCGCAAATGGCCTGTCAACCAGTAGCCTAGCTTTTGAGAGTCCAAATAAGCACCAATATAGTGACCAAACACACCAAAAGACATCAAGTTGCTAATGCACTCCTTATGAAAATCATGATCAATCTCAACAACGTTATATCCCGAGGCTTGAAGAGTACTCTTACACACATCCTAATAGAAAACATCAATAGGTGGCAACTGGAGTTGCAACTGAGATTCTTTAGCATGAAACTCATCCAGAAGACTGCTCAAATCTTTCCTATTATCTTGAGCCATAAGGTCTATTTCTGCAGAGACATGAGAAGCAGAAACAACAGAAGCCACATCCTTCTTTATCCAATCATTAAAACGCACCCTTGGTGACTGAGGTGATCTTCATGGAAGAGGAGAAGACTGATTCACATTAGGATTTACTGGAGGAGGAGCAGATGTGGAGGCAGGAACACCACTACTTGGAGAGGCAGCGCTATGGGATGATAGTGTAGGAAAATCAGTTGTAGTGAGAACCCCCATCCACAGTGGCCCGAGGAGAAGCCACACCAGAATCCATTGGACCTTCACAAGATACATCCATAGAAAGAGGTAGAGGATTAACATGCATAGCAGGATGAGAAACTTACACACCGGAGGGAATTGAAGACTTCTTGGCGGCAGATGCCATTACTACCAAACGGGCCGAAATGCAACAGATCCAAAACGGCCACCAAACATTGAACAAAACCTATTGATTCGCACACCTTGGAGCGGGCTTGGAACCCGCTTTCCAATGCACCAAAGAACACTGCAAAGAGATCGTATGCTCAATAAATCACCAAAAATGTCAAGGAGACCTGCCAGAGGGCTCCGTCATCAGAGCGCCTTAATCCCCATGATTCTCTTAACATGAGCACAGTGAATTGGAATTCATCTGGCCAAAAATCGGAAGCTAAACATGTGATTGCATCCAAGCCAGTATCAGGGGCCGCCATGAATTTCGGCATCAGAGAGGGAAGAATGAATTGGAGGGAGAATTTGTGCGGGGCATAGAGGTGAATTTGTTGGAGGCTTGAATCTCCAACGTACCACTCGCGCGAAAATCCAACAAAAAATCCCATAATTATTTCTTAACGGTTCTTGGCTGAGGTGAACAAGTTAGTACATGAAGGGCGTAAATAAAATGAAGGGCTACGCTCCACGAGCACCCAAAAAAAGCATAAACAAGGGTGCTATAAGCGGGCTAAAACCCTGATAAAAGCATGCGTCCGAATGCTTTTGCAACCCACCAACGTATTTTTGCCCAAATTTTGAGCTGACCTAGCGATGCCACCAGCAACGGCACCTCAAAATGCCACAAGCAGCGGCACCTCAAAATTTTCTTCCGGAATTTCAAGTGAGAGAAATTACTCCTTCCATTTAAGGTTTCCCAATGCTTCTTACAGGGGCAGCGTTGGTTTTTGTCCTTTGCAAAAAAATTGTAAATATGCCACGTGCATTTCAATTGCCTTGTAATTTTTTTTTACTTCTCATGAATTAGCGGCTAAGTCCAATTTTTGCGGGAACCTCACATGAATTTTTCCTTTAGCCTGATTTCCATGATACATTTGCAATTCAGAGTAGGAACGATGGCTCCTTGGGGGTGAATTTCTAGAGACGAAGAAGGCCGCACGAGAAGGAGACGGATTGCACTGATCTTAAGCTTGCTGCCGTTTTTTTTTCGTTGAATTTGTTCTTTCACCACTACTATAGATCTTCTGCTTTGAGGTTGAATGCTCTTAGGTAGAATTTGGAGGCTCTTTTGTATGTGGGTTCTCATTCTTCTAACTAGATCCATATGCGGCAGCTCCATGTGGTCGCTTAGTTCAGAGGAGAGGAAGAAGCTACACCAACAATTCTAGAGTAAAGTGTGATTCTTGCTTTTATTTGTTTACAACCTGTAAGCAGGTTAATTGTTTTCCTCGTCATCCTACGATGTAAGCCAAAAGCCGAGCATTATTCCTGGACGCATGTGAAACCAACAGGATGATAATATTTTCTCATCTATTTTATGGCATTGGCTTTGTGAAAGGTGATAGTGGTTTCTTATCTATTTTAGGGCATTGGCTTTATGAAAAACTTATGTACTGGGTAATCACATGATTGTAATTGTAATGATACAAATTTAGCATTACAAAAAACTTATGTACTGGGTAGTCACATGATTGTAATTGTAGTGTAAAAGAGATGTTGGAGATTTCCACAAAGGATAACAGAACATGATTGTAATTTAAGTGTGGAGATTTCCACAAAGGATAACAGATATTAAAGGAAGATGTGGCAACTTGTTTCATTCAAAGTTGCCATTGCAATCATAAACTATGGAGTTGGAATGGTATGGTAGTTCCAATCTATGCAGTTCCCTGATGCAAATGTTGTGCTTCCAATGACATAAGAGTGCTTCCAATAACCAAAGATGTGCTTCCAATGACATATATGGACATGCCTGAGAGATGTATATTTATGCAAACAATTCTAGTTCAACAATCTGGATGAGATTGCATAATGGCAATGAGGCAAAGATGGTGCATTTAACTCTTTGAAAAACCTCTAAACTTTTGAAAAAAGAAAATTGCAACATTGATATCTTAACCCAAACTCTGATATATTCAACCCAAGACCATGTAGACTCGTAGACCTATATGTCCATTGCTATTCCAACCTACTATAAAAGCAAACCAAATTTAAATCGAGCAGCCATACACTCTTCTCACCTTATTCAAATAGAGTGGAAGGCAACCGCTTGCCGATGAATGTAAATATGCCAGTCTTCCTACTTACTTATGTTAAAAAGATTGCCAAATACACAGCAAAATTGTTGCTTTACAAATGGGAACCATCCGATGCTTGAACACCAAACGTCACTCAAAGTTCTGAATGAGAAGGTTCTTCAGTTAAACTTGCATCAAGTTTATACTTGGCAAAAGAAGTGATAATTATCTGGTAAATTTCGATTCCCTTTAGGTACTCTCCAATGTTTAAATACTGGTAAACAGATAAAATTAAGTGTTAGCCCACAGAACTTCAAAAAAAGAGTGTTAAAAGGCAACGTTATGCTGAGGCAACTTTAAAAACATACCGCATTATGGTCATGCAGATGAATCTCTGTGTTAGACATAGGGGAAAATCCAAAAGCTGGAATCCCTTCTTCACGTACATATCGAGCATCAGTGGCAGCAGGGAAAAGTTCAGGTTTTTTTATTTTTCCTCCTTCCTTCTTAATGGGCTCTTGCAGGAAAGACCACCATGAATTTGAATCATCTACAGCCGTGAAACAATTTGTTCCTTCTACAGGCTCATGCCGTGTGAACTGCACCAAAGAATAGCCAACTTAGTCTCCGCAGAAGCAGTCATGGTTCCAGCTGAATAGATTAACATAACTGCCATGCTTCCGAAAATGTTTCATGCCCCTTTATCTCCTCTCATATTAGGGTTATGCAGAGACACATATGAAGAGCAAATGGGAACTTAGTTAAAAATCGATCCAACCGCGTCATCCTCCTCATTTCATTGTCTGTCTAGATAAAGCTTATCTTCTGAATATATCTCGGCTATGAACTCCTCTAAGAAAATTTACCAAAAAATTGCATTGAATTCAAATTCACTTACCAAAAATGTTAGGTTCCTTGAAGCAGGAGCCCATTCCTCTTCAATACGTTTCATAAGAGCTGCAGGGTTTGCAAAAGGAGGCACTCTTATGTCAAATCCTGCTGCAGCTTCTGACGGCTGCAAATTCATCACAAAACCTGCAAAAATGAAAAGAATGTCCTTAACATACAGCTTAGAAGATACTGTACTTTAGGTTTCAGATTAATGACAGGACCAAATTCTTACAGTGGGAGTGATTGTTCTTGCTTTGAGAAACACCGGATTGACTGATACCACTTCTCCTTCTAGGTGCAATTCCAGTTGTACGCCTACATAAACCTAGTACATCCAGAACACATGCAACAAACTGTATAGCATTCCCACGTTTTCAAACCAAATTTCTTGCCGACTTTCCCTAAATCCACGCTTAAAAACCTTCCTTTTGGAAAAAAAAAGGGGGCTGCCAATCACGATTGGCTTCAGGGGCTATATACTAAATGTACTTACAGGGATGATATGATGGCAAAACATTGTTTCTAACTTTGGGTCTGCTTGAGAATTGGCTATCCATACATACCATGGGGTGTTGCATTTTTATATATGTCAATGAAAATGGATGATGCAACAAAACCAACATCAAATTCTCCCAAAGTTCCTACTGTGCAAGAAGTGCATACGGATCAAGGATGCAAGCTTAGGCAGCTTACTTCTTTATGGAAGCCTTTTCCTTACGCTTGCATTTGTGTCACCTCTTTATGGTGAAGGTAGAATTGTGTTAGGGAATTTCTATCAAAAGCCACTTGTCGAAACCATGAAGCCTACTTGTATAATCGGGCAATACCCCGATACAAATCCTGATGCTATGAAGAACAAAACTGCTCCTAGAGTGGCAGCTGGGGATTGCTTAGTAACCTGTGCTTAAATCCTCCCTTTCTACACGATTTTTTTGGCTTAAAAAATCGGTGAATCTGACACGGGTGCAAAATGTGAAAGCTGAAAAGGATGGGAAGAACAAAGAGATGGGAGGGATAATCCAAAAACAAAAAAGAAAATCATAATAGAAGAAGTTGAAGCATGCCCTAGCTTTCTGCCCTGTTATAGGAGCTGCAATATAGCTCTACTTTCACCAATAATAACTCTACTTTCACCAATAATTGCATGAAAAAAGCTATCAAAATTTGTTTACCTATCAGAAAAGTAAGCTGCAGATGTGGTTGCTGCCAACTTTACCACCAAGATCTGCAGAGAAACCATCATTTATTGTCAAGAGATATTGCCAAAGTGAAGGGAAAGCCTAAACACAAATGAATGTAGGATGAGACTACATCATTAAAACAGGTAAAGGTAAAGAATGAAATGAGAATCATGGCATGCAACATTAGAAGTTGAAAGATGGGAAAGCCTAAAGACAAATGAATGGAAAGCCTAAACACAAATGAGTGCTGGTAATCTACCATTCTGTAAATGCGGATGAAAACACAGCTGGTAATATTTTCATGCTCTTTGCCAATACAAAAAAAATGCGGTCTGAATTATGCTCCAACTACTACACTTACAATGAAATGGGCAATCTTAGCAAAAGCACATCTAATTGACAGTGTAAACATTGTATGCATTACCTGTACAAAGGAGCAGCAGAATCCACAAACGACACAAACATAACGAATAACTATATATTCATTGAAAGTTAAAGCATACTACGACATTCTACAGGTAACAGCATCTTATCTCTTACCTTAAATCTTTCATTTTCGTCTTTCTTCTTGTTTTAGATGCAAGCAAGACCTCCACTCAAGAGAAGGCAGAGATGTTACTGCTACAAAACTCGATCCTGCTCCCCTTCCAGGTAGCCATGGCAAAAAAGAATCACATAGTACTTGTGCCGTTCATCCAACAGAGAACATGAAAAGGGTTGGTTCCTTACCTCAAAACGCACAAAGCAAGAACCAACCATAGCCATTCTTCCCTCGAATAAGTCCTGGTCTTGATACAGGAGAAGGCGTGACATAATGTTGTCAACTGATAACAAAATAGACCTCCAAGTCAAGCGCTCTGCTCCAGGTATGAAATGGAGGAAATGGCGATTACTAATACCCCTTTTCAAAATAAGCAGCATCGTGTTGAAGGAAAGATGCTCACTGGAAAATATGTGAAAGACCTTGCCATCTGCTCCTCCTGCTTTAGTATTAGAGATAACGATGAAGGGTCCAGAAGATTAAAGAGCAAAGACTAATCCAGAAGAAAGAGCCATGTCTTTGAAAGGGACTTTGCCAAGCATAGATACCATCGTGGACACTGAAGTATATGACGCTGCAAATCATTTTCCAAACTCATAATGACAGCTAAGAGAGGCATGTTAATGAAAAAAAGCACAGGAGCTCGTTCCGATTCTTCCCCTAGAACATAAAACAAAGAGAGATCAAGCATTAAAATTGTGCTTCACAGGAATAAAAAACTGTAATCTTACTTGCATTTCAGTTAAGGCCAAATCGCTATTGTAAAGCAATGCATACATCGTTATGAACAGGAAGAGTGGCAGGAAGCTCATCTTTAGTTCAAAAAAATGCCCCACAAAAACTATAATCCGGCAATGGTAGAATAAAGAGCTCGGCTATGGCGGATGGAGCGGCCAAGCCAGCCAGCCATCGAACCTACAGCACGGCCCTCTGCGAGTGAGGATTCGTGAACGATGCAGCAGCGCTGTTGTTGGCGATGGAGATCCCGCATAGCGGTGGCCCGAAAGAAAAAAACAGAGCAGAGTAGTTTGAATTTCACGCATGCGACAAAAAGTCCCGCAAGGGGGAGAGGGCAAGCCTTAAAATTGAATGGTGGTATCTCCATTTTTTTAAGGGCAACTTTCGTTCATGTTGAAGGGCAATTTTGCCACGATGCCGTTTATTTGAAGGTTAATTTTTTTCTCAGCCATTCACTAAAAAAATGTGCAAATGTAATAAACAAACACATCTTTGATATGCTAGCAAAAAATACTTCACATATATTTCGTATATAAAATTTAAAAGCCTTCATATTGATATCCAAAATAATAATGAACATGAAGTTTACAATGGCACCATGCGGCGTTGTTTATGATCCATCCAATTGGCATAGATCATGTCATAGTCTGCATCTGCCATGTTAGGTGATGATAATGATAAAAACATCAAAGTGTCAAGAGTTTTTAGATTCAAAGATTCTCGATCGTCATCTTTTATCAAGTTTTGCCTCCGAAATCCACGTTCACATTCTACAGAAGATGCTGGAAGAACTAGAATTGCTTGCCATAACTTCATCACATCATCATAGACATCAAAATAGAAATCAGAAGTCCTACATGCATCCCAAAGATTCTTCATATTCTTATGGCTTTGTTGCACCTGTAATCTTACCACAAATGCATATGCTTGCCCTTTGCACTTTTCAATATCAAGAAATTCATATTTCCCTTCCCCAAAATTGTTGCATAAAGTGGTAGTCCACTTATCTGTTTGATCTTCCATTTCATTTGAATCCATAGGGTATTCATTTGTGGAGAATAATCTTGTGCTTCCTAGCAAATCTTCCCCTCGATTAGCAAATCTTTGCTTCAAACATGATATAACTTTCTTTACAAATTCTTGGCCAACTTTGATACACGAGGCAATTGCATCTCAATAGTAGAAGAAACCGTAGATGATATGCTTGAAATCTCAACCATGCCTTCTTGGAAAAGCTTATTCAAGACATTAAGCTCCAATAGAACATCAGCGAGGAAATGGAAATAGAATTGCACACTTGCCTTTTTGAAAGAACTTACTAGTTCATGTTCTTCATTTGTTTCCCATAAACGCATAAGAGCCGGCATCAATTTCACAATATGTGAGATGACATTACCACGAGAGAGCCATCTCACATCATGGATTTGTTGTAAGTTAATCTTTGGCAACTCAAAGACCTCCTCAAACGTAAACTTGCATGCCTTTTTGCAGATCTACCCACCCATGAACTCACTTTCCTGGCCAATTTCTCAAGATCTTTAAATACAGGAAAGTGATTGAAAGCATCACTGGCTGCAAGTACTTCTCGATGAGCGATACAATGCACACCTACTAAATGTGGCACATCTTTTCGGAGTTGCGTTACAAGACCATTTTGTGAACCAACCATTGCCGAACAACCATCAGTTGCAATGCCAACTAGTCTTGACATAGGCAGCCCCAATTCATTGAAACAAGAAATAAGACTTTGATAAAGGGTATTAGATGTACCATCTTTGATTCCAAGTAACTTCAAAAAACGTGTGCATGGTATGCCCTTGCCTTTCTCT
>JAANSK020294356.1:0-10312 GCA_011763485.2 Isoetes engelmannii
ACTATTGTACAATATGTTGGTGGAGCACTGCTTATGTTTGTAGCTGCTGAAGTTCTTGAAGGTATGCAGTCGAATGCAGTTGAACCCAAATTTTTGACCCAATCATCTAATGGAAATTTTTTCAAGGTCGATTATAGTGGAAATGTTTATAGAGTTTGGTATGCTGACAAAAGTAATCTTTTATGCAGGAGTAAATTTGTCTCTCCTTTCAAAAGTAATGTCTTCAAGATTAGCTCGTGGAACATGGAACGGTGGCCTCTTATCTACGGAAGCTGGTACGATTGCACGTGTTATAGCTGATAGTACAATCACCTTAGCTGGTTACTTAGGCATCAGCAAGCTC
Source organism: Isoetes engelmannii (assembly GCA_011763485.2). NCBI lineage: Eukaryota > Viridiplantae > Streptophyta > Lycopodiopsida > Isoetales > Isoetaceae > Isoetes > Isoetes engelmannii. Next base: position 344 of record JAANSK020294356.1, read on the forward strand.
TTAAATGCCACCCTTCTTCCATCATTAATTATTGGGATAGTGAGTTCGGTTTTAACATTTGTGTCATACAATTCATTGTTTTAAGCCTCATTTTACTAGAGGTGAGCATAAGTTGGTGATGTTGGCAATTTGGCATGTTGGTTGTGATAATTGTTAGTCATAAGGGTCCCTAAAGGGGTTCCCCGCTGCAATGCATTTTCTGATTTACAGCACCTTTTGCACCTTCTGGCATCTTTGAATTTTGCACATTTTGCATTTTTTTATTTTACAACACATTTTGCAATTCGGTTGAATCCTGCCAAGCTATCATCAGCTACATTTGGAAGGTCTGTTTTTGTGGAACAAGGCAGATAAGGGCAGTCCTTGAAGCATATTTGTTCGTGCTTTGTTTGCTTTGATAGGCTGATTTGATAGGGGTAATGTTCCCCTGCAGGACATTTCTTGGGGTGCGATCTTGGCAAGTCCAATCCAAGAACTGTCCTGTAGGGGAACAATCATCCTATTCAATGTTAGGGTGAAGGTAATTATGCGATGATGTGGTCTAATAAACACTCACCACGTGCCATTGGCAAGAGGAATTGCCCCTTGAATGCACTATAGGACATTACAGGAAATAATATAGATCTGAAATTGGCAATAATTGCTCCCATCCAAATATTACGATTTTGTGTCTTGGATGAAAATGAACAACCCAAATTTGGTCGTATCTGAACAGAAAACTTAGGTTTGTTAACATACCTAATAAAGGTTTGTTGTACCTGCTTTGCCTAGTCCTCTGTGCTAGTTGTACCGAATTCAAGCTTTAGTTGGCTTTAGCTCCGTATCACGCTTGGATCGGCAGTTCTCTGCGAAACAACCTACCGGAAATAGTTAAGAAGCAAGGCCTCCTGAAACCTAAGCTAAGAAATGACTATGGTTGAAATTTGAGAATGTTCTGCAACTTGTCAATAACTAGAAATTTGGCTAATTGATTAAACAATATAAAAGTCAAATAAGCTTGTTGTTAGAGCCTTTAAATGCATGATGAAGATAGCTCAAGCTCAAGTAAGCTATTGCAATGATTTAAAAAGTATTGTCCTCTCTTTGTGGCCATTTCCTCTTCACAAGCTATATGAATTCTAGATGTAGACTAATTAGTAGTGATTACTGAAATTTTAGGTAAAAAATTTCTATGCATCTCTTGGTATAGTCTTCAAACTTGAGCTCATGAGAGAGCTCCAAAGCTTACCTTTACAGATCACATGTAGGATGGGCATCAACAAAACAACATTTTTAAGTTGTTGTGATGCGGAATACAAGTCAGGTTTTACACCGGTTGCATGTTGGTTCATTAGTTTCCAAAGGACCCCATAAAGCATGATAAAAAACATCCATGGAACGGATCTGCGAGATGCCAAAGCATCTGTATAAGGATGACATGCTTTTAGAAAATGGGCATAAGCACACAAGACATCATGGTATGCTCCACTTTGTGCCCTAATTCATCCATTAACCCAATGGCGTTGAATGTTAGCAGGAATCTTAACAATTGCGGCATGGTATGAGTCTGGCCAGTTAGCGACTTGGGAGGTTGGAGCTCTTTCAAACCAGTTTTTTGTTGTCTCGACGGGACATAACTATTTGGCAAGAGGTATGCTAATACTCTACCATTTGTTGCTCCAGAGGCTATTGAAGGGTGCATGTGGATTTCCCACCAGAGTGTACACGAGCATAGCTCGTGAACTCTATGTATAAGCTGCGCTTGGCAAAGGAAATTGACAAGCAAACCAAAAAGGTGACATTGAGTCTTAGCATGCAAATAGATATTAAGAGGTAGTGATATTTATGAGAGAATGTCAACCTAAATACTTGTATGCTTTATGTGTTGCCAGTTATTTGTACATGAGGTCATGGAGCTTGTTGAGGTCACATCATTGGAAGGTGCTATGATAGGCCTCTCTGGAGTGAATGGTCTTTCTACTGAGCAAAGGAAAAGACTGGCAATTGCTGTAGAACTAGTAAATTGCTGTAGAACTAGTAGCAAATCCATCGATCATTTTCATGGATGAACCTACTTCTGGGTTAGATGTGCGTGCTGCTGCTGTAGTCATGCGCACTGTGCGAAATACTGTTAATACTGGACGCACTGTAGTATGCACAATACATCAGCCAAGCATCGACATCTTTGAAGCATTTGATGAGGTATTGCTCAGAAACTGTTTTTTCTTTTCGGAGCTGTAATCTTTTAACCAATCAATTTTTCATTTTGCTATAGCTAATCCTTATGAAACGTGGAGGCCAGATAATATATGGTGGACCACTTGGTCAACAATCCAACTTATTAATTAATTACTTCCAGGTAACAAAATCTTGCTCTTCAATGCATGTAATGATGGGTTAAGTTTAACCTTTATTCTGTGTAGGCTGTTAAATTGGTATCAAGAATTCCTGATGGTTATAATCCTACAACTTGGGTGCTTGAAGTGACTTCTGAGGAAGTAGAAGCTCGAACTGGGGTTGATTTTGTAGAATTATACAAGTCCTCTCCTTTATACCAGTAATTTATTTTTTTATAAGATTAACTTGTAAATGTCAAGGCATAATGATTGATTATACCCGATTTATCTGCAGACAAAATCAGGAGCTTATTAAGAAAGCAAGTGTGCCACCTTCAGGGTCCAAGGACCTATATTTCACAACAAAATATTCTCAGCCTTTTCTGCTACAATTAGTTGCATGCTTATGGAAACAACATTTATCATATTGGTGCAATCCACACTATGTAGTTATTCGAATGCTATTTTCAATGGTAACTGCACTTGTATTTGGGTCTATGTTTTGGAACCTGGGCTCTAAAAGGTAGATTCGACTTGTTTTAGATTACCTATATATTCCAACCAATAACAAAAATAAGTACTGGTTGTGATCATGCAGAGGAACACAACAAGATGTATTTAATTTGATGGGTGCGATGTACTCTACTGTTCTTTTTGTTGGGTTCAACAATGCAACATGTGTACTTGAGGTTATCTTAGTTGAACGGAGTGTTTACTATAGAGAAAAAGCGGCTGGAATGTACTCTACTCTTCCTTATACACTGGCTTAGGTGAGTTTCTGAATGCATTTGAATAAAACTTCCAATTTATGTTCTGACATGCTTATTTAAAAGCATGTTATCATAGAGATCCCCTACATACTTGCTCAAACCTTGGGCTTTGGGATTATCCTTTATCCAATGATGAATTTAAAATGGACAGCTGCCAAGTTTTTCTGGTTTCTCTTCTTTATGTTTTGCACGTTTTCCTACATGACTTTCTATGATATGATGGCAGCAGCTCTCACACCGGATAACCAAGTTGTTTCCATTATACTAATAGCAGGTTATTCCTTTTGGAACTTGTTCTCAGGTTTTGTAATTACACGAAAGGTAAAAAAAACTTCATCCTTATGATTTTCTTATTTTGTCTCAACTCGCATTCCTCATATATGATTTACGGACACTTCCAATTTGGTGGAAATGGTGTTATTGGACTTCACCACCAGCATGGAGTATCAATGGACTTATCACATCTCAGTTAGGAGATGTTCAGTTACTTATTAGCATTACCGGTGAAGGGCAAAAGAGCATAGCTACATACCTAGATGATTATTTTGGCTACAACAAAGATTTTTTGAGCGTAATAGCAGCTTTACACATCGCTTTGGTGGTCATCTTTGCCCTGACATATGTTGCTGGCATCAAATATCTCAATTTCCAAAAGTGATTACATGTCCGAAATGTCAAACCGTAGTTTTATAACTTATGATTATGAAAGGTTTTTTCTTGTATTCGTATTAACTACAATCTTGTTGAGTTTTGATACCATAATTTTGTAGCTAAATTAACCTTCTAGCTACAACAGTCCTCCTGAACAGTGACGCCATGGGAACTCTTGGGTCATACATCCAGGAAGTCATGGACGAACGACAACGGCTTTGTCCGGGTAACTCGTGATGGTGTGGTTCTGAATACCAGCATGTCCCTTCCCCATGAGGTTTTTTCATCCGGGCCGTAATGCGCATGCTGCTCCTCTTGTACAGGTCCCATAGGCCAATTGGCCTCCGGGGACGATAAATTTTTTATCTTATCTTATCTTTTAAGCTCTAAAGCATGGTTACATATTAGCTACATTAAATTTGACTTGATATAATTACCTCATATATAGATATTATTATAGAATGCATCAATCATTACCGTCATGAAGGTTATAGATTGGCTTTATTATAGCATTGTAACATATATTTTTTATCTAAATTCTGTATATGAAATTGTTTAGTTAATATTGACATAAATATAACTTATGAACGCCTCCAAAAATCATTATACTAAGGCCTTTATAGTTAACAACCCATAGCCACAAGAATCAAGCCAAAACTTGTAATGAAGATGGACAAATTATTTCCCAACCTTGAGCAGCTTTTTTTAGCAAAATGGAGTTTAGCGATTTCAATTGGTGTCAAATGATAGCCACCAAATATAAGAACATGTAACTCAATGTATTTTATCATAAAACAACAATTACTCTCAATTTTAGCAAGGTTTGGACCCCTTCATGATAAAAGAAATGAGAAATGCAATTCTGGAATGGAGGAAAAACTTCTAGTTTCTCTAAAGTTTGAACAATCACTACAATGTATGGTTGAATCCATTAATCATGAAATCCTCACAAGTCATTAAGAATCAAGTTAAGAATCAAAAGGTGGTGTTATATTGTAAAATTGAAATTTCTGCTGTTAGATACATAGGTTTAAGTGGCAAGGGTTGTGCTGGACCAATTCTGGTCCATGAACCTGAAATGGTCTCCTGGACAACTATAGTGCTAATCAGGGCTTTAGTCAATGGCAATCTGTAGAAAAGCGTATACCAACATCATGTGCTAAGGAAGACATATATATGATTGTCCTCTTTTCAGATCAAATCTTAGCAATTACAATTGATGTCTTGAAGGAAGCTTACCTGCAGTAGCTTCTGCCACCGCCGAATCTGCTATCAAAATGCCTTAACTATGCCCTTGCAAGACAAATGAAGATAATTCTAGCAAAGTCTCGCCATATAGCCATGCTTCAATCTGTCACCCCGCCAGAACAAAGGCCCGCTGGGTTTTTCAGGCTATTTTTTTTAGGGTTTGAAGAGAAAGGGCTAGAACTTTGCCATCCACATGGCACAATCGTAGCCATCCATTCGCATTGATGGAAAAAAGACATACGTTACAATCTTATTATAAAGGATATATAATGTGTGATGCTATGACTGCCATGAATGATGGTATAAGACTTTGTGTTATCATTGACTGTATAGGTGACACTACAAATGACGCTACATGTGGCACTAGGACTGACATAATAGGTGACAAAGGTGCTGACAATATATATGATGTTATCCTTGCTACTTTAGTGTCACAAGTCTGCATCACACGTAATGTCGGTTATTGAAAAAATATGATTTGAAATTCCTTTTTTTTTTTTAGGAGATGGAAGGGGTTTATATTAATCATAGGAAAGATACATAAGCAAGGGTGGAGTAAAACCAACCTTTTACATAGACAATTTTTGTCATGGTCCCAATAAATACAATGGCAAACAATTCACAAGATTTGACAAGTTTATTGGATTTACAAACACGATATCTCGGTCTATGGTAGAACTCGAAGTATTTAGCATACTTCATTCCTAACATGTACATCTTCAAAATGGCCGACCAGAAGAGAAGTCCTGCCAGCACTCCAATGAAGTATAACAGACTCATTCTGATGTCAATGGGCACCCTGTTCAAAGAACTGATTCGGGTCGAAGTCGTCATCATCATCCTCATCAATAATAACCAGATCTGATACCACCGGGTCCATCTGCCAGCCAATGTCAATCCAATCAGGAGCAAAAGCAAAATACCAGAGGGGAGGGGTATCAGTAAAGAGAATCAAGGCCTTTCCTTGAGCATCATGTTTGGCTTTGTGATGGTAGTACATATCCCTAAAATGCAGAAACTGGTCTTCAGTGATCAACCTGTCATAATTCAGAAGGAACCTATCTAAACTCAAGGCATGGAATCCATTCAACAGAAATGGTTTCAGCTTAGGATACCAGAGGTAATCCTGGTGGTGATTGGCCACATTTGCTCATTGGTCAAAATGTGAGTAGAAGTGGCATAAGGAGATAGGTCCTCAAAATCTGGCTTACAATTCATCCTGGTCATGAGAGCGATCATCATTTCTATAAACAACAAAAGGATCATTAGACATGATCATATCATCACAAGAAAAAATATTGTTGACACCCCTATAACTTCCTATTTTTTCCCAGTCCTTGTCTGCCTCATCCTGGCATTTATTCTTGTGTGCCATGGCTGTTTTAACTACTTCAATTTGGAAAGCAACCTTAATCCAGTTAATATCCACACATCTATTAGAATAAGTAACTTGATTTCTATGCTTCCATATGATCCAGAGTGCTATCTGTTCAATGGTGTTCAGAACTCGATTGGGGCCTTTAAGAAGAACCATAGGATCAGCCCAGTTACCAAGGTCAAAGCCTTTTTCCTTCATATATTTATCTAGCCATATCCAGAAATCCCTGATCTTAGGGCAATCAAAGACATGCTTAACCTCAGGATTCTGACCACATAGTTTGCATTCAGGGCCTATATTACATTTATCCTGAAATCGATCATGGACTATTTTATTAGCAGGTATGGCATGGTGAAGACTTCTCCATATGAAGGCCTAGATCTTGGGCTGGGCATATGACCCCCATGCATAGGCTAAAATGTCCCTAAACCACTTACATGAGATCTGCCATTTGGTAGGATGAGTTCTAGGTTCGAGAGGAGCTATGCCAGCATAACCAAGAGCAACTTTATATAGATCATAATTTCTAATGACCCAATGTGGGCTCCTAGAGGCTTCACACTCCTGCTGACCCTCAACTACTTCCATAATGGCAGTATAGATCTGTTTGTCCTCCTTTTTGCCATTGATGATCAAGGAAATCTCAGTCCAATCTTTCCATTTGGAGCCATCCCAAAGGTCTTGTAGCTTGGTGATACCTGTATTCTTCTATTTTTTCCAGATGAGAGGGTGCTTTATAGCCCATCAGTCCTCACCTTCTTTGGCAAATAGAGGAGACCAGAAAAGAGAATAGTCAGTCAGACTTCATCTCTTTAGAGTTGAAATTTTCTGCAACTTCATTCCAGGCAGCAAACAATTTCCTCATAAGGGGGGAGGTATTTGGGGCGCTTTTGAATGGGTAGAAAGCTGAGCTTGGAAAATGATGGGCATATTTACTCATGTCCAGGGGTTTGCTCTTGTGTAGCCAGTAGTTAATGAATCTCATAGCAGGGGACTGGTGGCCATTGATGGCTTTCCATATGAATTTCACTCCAAGAGCTTGACTCTGCTGATAAAGAGATTTAAATCCCATTCCTCCCTTTTTCTTAGGGTGGATGATTTCTTGCCAATTGGTGTAATGCATCCCGGACCATAGATAGTCCCTAAGACACCTTTCAATTTGATGGTATGTTTCTTTATTGGCAATTAAGACAGAAGAGAAGTAGATATGGGTGCTAACCAAAATTGAATTGGCCACAATAGCTCTCCCTGCAAAGGACAAATTGGCAGAAATATTGTTAAGCTTGTTTTTGATCCTATTGACAATAGGAGACCAGATGTCCTTGTTGGAGAGGCTAATAGCAAGAGGAATGCCTAGCAGAGTAATGGCATGATTTGTCGGGTTAACCTTAATCCCTTTGGTATCTAAAGAAACATTAGGGCTGTCCCATAGAATGCTGCACTTCTCAAGATTGAGTTTAACACCCGATACCTCCCCAAAAAAGGTAACTGCCTTAAGGAATTCATCTAGACAGGTTTGGTTGGCTTTAAGCACCACAATGTATCGTCTACATACTGAAGGATAGTGAGATAGGAGATATCATCAGGCATAAGAAGACCTTGGAGGAGGTCTTGACTTTGCAAAAGGATGACCAGTCTAGTCAACATCTCAGCTACACATAGAAAGAGGTAGGGGGCTAAAGGGCACCCCTGCCTCACACCCCTCCTGATTGGGAAGAACCCTGTTGGAGAGCCATTTATTAAGAGACTAGAAGAAGCTAAAGAGTTTAGTTCCATGATTTTGGTGATGAGTCTAGGATGGATACCAATATGAAGCATAGCCTTCTCCAGGAACTTCCAGCTTATTGTATCGTACGCCCTTTTGAATTCAAGCTTAAGAAGGATACAGCCTTGCTTAGAAAGCTTATTCCAGTGTAAAGCTTCATAAGCTGCAATGTAGTTATTGAGGATAAACCTTCCAGGAAGGAATGCAGATTGACAATGGTTGACATTTTCCTGAAGGTGTATAGAGATTTTAAGGGCCATAATCTTGGCCAGCACTTTGTAAATTTTGTTGGTAAGGGAAGAAGGTAAGATAAAATTCTGGAGGGAGACCATCTGAACCTGGACTTTTACCATTACCTATTTTTTTTGAGGATGAACATAATCTCTTCTTCATCGAGAGGGTCAATAAATCTGCCCTCATCCATGACCTTGGTGGCAGGGATTCTACTAAAGAACTCATTCATTCTATCCTCATCCTCACTATTGGTCGTTTGAGCACTGAAGAGGTCTTGATACAAGTTATAGAACTCATTTATGATGTCATCTTCAGTATTTAGCACAATATCTTCCTTAGATATAGTTGTTATTGCGTTTTTCATCAATCTATTTTTAGCCACTCTAAAGAAGTACTTAGAGCTACTAGAGTCCATCTGAGCATATTGTTTGATCTTAGCCCTAAGAGCCATGACCCTTGCCTCTCTTTCCTCAATAGCTTTAATTTGATTTTCCAGAGTAACTTCAGTTCTATGAAGCTCAGCATCGTGAGGAGAATCAAGGATTTTTTGCCTAGTCTCTTTCATGGCTATAGCAGGAGGCCATTTTTCTCTCCAACAAACTTATTTTGTCTATCTTTCCGCCACTTTCTAATCCAATTCTCGCACTCCCTAATTTTGTTGCTAAATTTTTTTATGGATTGATGTTCCCCTAAGGCAAGTAGAAATCCCTATTGTTCAGCAAAGAACAATTTAATTTGAAAGGAGTATTTTTTGGTTTCTGATGTCTAGATACTTTCAAAGTGTGTAAGAACTGAGGATAATGGTCAGACAGAACATTGGTCTCCTCCCCTGTGACTACACAATTATCAAAGTTTTTGATATAAGGGTTGGATATGTAGAATGAGAATCTGTCTAAGGTACAAAAGGTTCTATCCATGCCCATTCTCTTATTAGACCATGTGTATTTGGTGTTGGCTGAAGGAACATAGGAAAGGTTGTTGTTCTGAATCAATTGATCCCATTGGCATCTCTCCTGATTAGTCATATTTATCTTATCCCCAAGCTTTAGATCCCACTGAGGGGTGTTGTTAAGTCCCCTGCAAGAATCCAATCCTTTGTATCACTTTGGGATGAGATCCAATTATCTATGTCATTCCAGATTGGGGCTCTTTCATTAGAGTCAGTAGGGGCATAGACATTTATAATTCCAAGGATTTGATCACCCATTTTGGTTTTTATGCAATGCATCTACAGTTCGGGCTGCAAAGGGAAGACACAATTTCCAGCTTGTCCCAAAGCATAACTAAACCTCCCTTAACACCATCATAAGGGATGACAGAGTAACTAGTCCCTTTTTGAATCCAAGAAGCTAGATTGGTAGCCTCAAAATCAGGAAGATGATGTTCCTATATAAGAACTAGATCAGCTTCGAAGGTTCTAACCATAGTGATGAACCTTCTCCTTTTGATAGAGCCTTTTATACCCCTGAAATGTCAAATTCCAGGTGACTATCCTCATTGCACAGAGAATAAGTCAGCCAACAAACTGGATCTTAACACTAGACCTGTCCCATGATGGACCATTAATGGGCATTTTGAAGGTTCACAAAAAAAATCATATAAAATCAA
>JAANSK020294367.1:0-10310 GCA_011763485.2 Isoetes engelmannii
TTAATGTTAGTACCCCTAGGCCGTATCTAGGGTGACGTGTCAGTATTTATACCCGTATAAATACCTGGAACGTCACACTAGACTACTCCACAATAGCAGCAACCTCAGAATCAACAGTAAGGCCAGTCAAACCGACAGCCATTTGATCCTTCTAAGTTGAAGTGCTACCATTGTAGTGAATGGGGACACACTACTGAAACATGCCTCCAGCTCCCACAAGTTTAAGTTCAACTTCCTGGCACTAATCAGACAGCACCTGTTCATCTCACGGCTTATCAACTTTGGATGGCCAATGGGAAACAAGGGCCACGCCCTCAGTTCAACAAACCCCCAAAGTACAAAAGAAGTCAGAATCATCAAACTCAACCACAAATGGATCAGCAAGCCCAAGAGGAGATTTTTAACGCACTTAACCCGCCCACTCAGTCTTCCAATTGGGTTGGTATAGTGGCACGCCAGGCACATGGCACACACCTTATGCCTTGCTTCCTCAGGACACTCAACCGGCATTCACAGTGGATGTTGTCCCGCCCACTAAGTCTATCTATTTTGCTCTAGATATGGAAAAGCTGATGCCTTGTGTCATGGCTAAGGTACGTGAGAGTATTTTAAGGTTGATGCAACAGGTTGAAGGACGCACGCTTGCCAATGTTCATGCTGCCACAACGGCACAACAATGCGTGGAAGCTGCAGGTGACTCTGGTCCCTCTTCATTAGCTCTCCATTCTCCAAGAAAAGGCAAGTAGCCAAATATATCTGCTGAAGTTGAACTGTTGAAGGAAGTATCAGCTTCCATGCCCACAGAAGCAGACCCGTTAGATCCTGTTAATCCACTGGCGCATGTGCCTTTAGAATTGCAAGAGGAACTCGCCAAAATCAAGATTCCCTTGAGTTTGACCACTATATTGAACCTTTGTCCTGCACTACGTGAGCAACTGCCACTACCCACTGTGCTTGTTGGAGCTGTTGCCACCTCCACTCCCAAGGTTCATGCTATGGTTGGCAGTCAGCAGGTCAATCATGTTCAAATTGATGGTGGAAGTGTTGTTAATCTCATCACTAACAAATTGAGGTGCCAACTTGGGATTACACAGCTCTATCGTGATCCCTATGATATCAAACTTACGAATGGCCATACACGACCACAAGGTGTGACGCCAAAAATGACCATCAATCTTGGTGATCTCACCTTTCCTCTAGAATTTGGAGTCTGGAAGGCAGGGTAAAGATCCAGGTGATTATGAGATGTTAGCTGGCAGGTCATTTTTGTGCCAAGCTAAGAGCATTCATTATTGGGCCACTGACCAGTTGGTTATCATTGATAGTCACCTCAATGCCACTATGGATCTGGAAACAGGTCAACATATTTCGGTTGAACATGCGGAGCCCTCACTCTCAGATAGTGATGAAGACGTTGTTCGACCCACCTTCCAAGTGCAAGCTCCCCCTGCAGGCTTGCCACTTTCTTCTTATCCAGAGTATGTAGACCCTTGGAGCGAAAGGCGAAATGACTCTGGACAATGATGAAGCAGTCGCTGCCTTGATAGATCCCTACTTGGCACCCTACCACTTAGTGAACACTGTGGACCTTATGGATGAAAAAGACACGGAGGCACTCCCTTATGAGGAGACCAGTGCCCCGGTCACTACTTCAGAACCCTCTGTTACTGAAGCCACTACTGTGGAGGACACTCTTGTTCAGTCTCCCCCACAGGAGGTCGAAGAAACACGACTCCCTTTGTTTTTTCAAACTGCTAGTGCTGAGCCGCCTGTTATTGTATCATCACCGGCCCACGCGATCACGGAGACTGATGTTGTTCACCATATTTAGACACCAGAAGTGGAAATTGTGGATCTTGGTGATAAACAACCCATCAGACTTGCAGCCGAACTCCCTAAGCCATACAGAACCTGTGCTCTAGCCCTTTTCAAGAAATTCAAGCACATTTTGCCTGAAGTTATAAGGATTTGCGTGGCATTAAGAAGGAGCTAGGGGAACTCACTATTCCCACTAAGCCCGATGCCCGTCCCATCTAGCAACGACAGTACAGGCTCAACTCAAATTATCGTGACCGCGTAAAGGCTGAGATTGACAAGATTTTGGATGCTGGGTTGATTTACGAGGTCAAACATTTTGAATGGGTGAGCCCTATTGTTATTGCGTTGAAACACAATGGTAAAATACGTGTTTGTGTGGACTATCGGAAACTCAATATGGCTACAGAGCGTGATCACTTTCCGCTCCCCTTCACTGATCAAGTTTTGGAAGAAGTTGCAGGTCATGAGATGTATTCCCTTATGGATGGTTTTTTGGGATACAATCAAATCTCTATCAAGCCTAAGGATCAGTTGAAGACGACGTTCACTACGCCATGGGGCACTTTTGCTTATAAAGTAGTTCCGTTTGGGTTATCTAATTCTCCGTCCACATTTCAGCTTTCTATTTTCCAGGACTTTATGAAGAAAGATCCCTTTCTGCAAATTTTCCAGGATGATTTCTCTGCTTACAGCACAATGGATTCTCATCTTTCTAAGTTGGAGTTGGTCTTCCAGAAGTGTGAAGAATCTGGTATCAGCCTTAATCCAGAGAAATGCACGTTTTGTGTCCCTTCTGGAGTGCTACTTGGACACGTTGTCAGCCGACACGGTATCACCACGGACCCTGCTAAGATCAGTTGTGTTCTATAGGCTCAACCTCCAACCAACATAAAGGAGACTCGACCTTTTCTGGGTAAGGTCAATTATTACTCCACTTTTATTCCAGGGCTTGCAGCTAAAGTTGATCCCATTCATAAGCTCACGGGGGATGAGTCCAACTGGGCATGGACTCCTCAGGCGGATGCTGCCTTCAAGGAATTAAAAGTATTGCCGACACAGGCCCCAGTGCTTGTTCCTCCTCAATGGGACAACCGTTTCATGTGCATGTTGATGTCTCCGCTTTCGCAATTGCTGCTGTTCCCTCTCTTGAACATGAAAAAAGGACAAGATCGTCCTATTCGATTTGCAAGCCGTAAGCTGAACTCAGCAGAGAAGAATTATTCTGCCAGGGAATGTGAAGCCTTGGGGCTCATTTTCTGTATTAAGCATTTCCGTCACTATCTTCTTGGCAGTTAATTCTTTGTGGATCATCAGGCTCTTCTGTACTTGATTAACAAAACCATGCCCACTGGCAGAATTGTAGGATGGGTCTTGTTATTACAGGAGTTTGCCCCTTTTGAGATTATCCACAAACGTGGAAAATCACATATCGTGCCAGATTATCTTTCACAAATTCGCACTGATGACCCTTCCTCTGGAATGTCTGATGCTTTCCCGGATGCACCACTACTTTTAGTCACGGCCACGCCTCACTGGTTTCATGACTACTAGCAATATTTATTGACGGGCGCACTACCTACAGAGGATTCCACCCTCTCTCAGGAGAAGCTGAAGGCACACCGTCAACAGTTCCTTAGGGAAGTTAGGGACTACACCATGGTCGCTGGACGTCTCTATAAATGAGGTAAGGATATGGTTTTGAGACGTTGTGTTCTACCTCATGATTCCAGATATTGTTAAGCAAGCTCACGAGGGGTAGGCAGTGGACACTTTGCTGGAGATGTCATGGCCAGAAAGATCTTGCTTTCTGGCTATTATTGGCCCAAAGATGCTCGCGCTCATGCACGTACATGTGATGTTTGTCAATGGGTAGGAAGACCTACGACACGGGACGCTTTGCCTTTGACTCATGTTGCCACGCCCACTCCCTTCAGCCAATGGGAAATGGATTTTATTGGTCCCATTGATCCTCCTGCCACTGGCACACGATCACGGTATATTTTGGTACTCACTGATTATGCCACTAAATGGGCAAAAGCTTGTGCATTGCCAGACAACACGGCAGCCAACACGGCACGTGTCTTGTACACACAGATTATCACTAGATTTGGGTTACCCACTGAGTTAGTTAGTGACCGTGGAGTGCATTTTGTTAACAGCACTATTAAGGAGCTCATTGACTATCTTCATATCCATCAACGAAAAAGCACGCCCTATTATCCTCAAGGTAATGGACTTGCTGAGAGCACCAACAAGACACTTATCACTATTTTGAAAAAGATTTGTGATGCATCCCGAAAGGATTGGCACGAGAAATTGCCAACTGTTTTATGGGAATACAACACTACATAGAAGATTTCCACAGGACAAACTCCATTTCGCCTTGCGTATGGTCAAGAGGCACTCATGCCCTTTGAATATGTGCTACCCTCACTTAAGTTTCAAGTGGCCACTATGCATGACCCTCCCGCAGCCCTCAAGGAACGAGTCTTCCAACTGGAAAAACTTGATGAATTGAGACGAGATGCTTATCTAAGAGTCCTCATGGGCAAACAATTAAGCAAGCGTTGGCATGATGAGAAATTGCTTAAGAAACAATTCAACAAAGGTGAATTAGTTTTGCTCTATGATTCCAGATACAAGCATCATCCAGGGAAGTTGAAGTTTCGGTGGCTTGGTCCATACCAAATTCAAGGCATTGTTAAACCTGATGTTTTTCAGTTGAGTGAATTAGACGGAACTCCATCACCTTCATTGGTTAGTGGTTTTCGCTTAAAATCATTTCGTACAGCAGAAGATTTCAACACAAATTCGGACTCAGATACAGAATAACATGAAGACACTTAGAACTTCAGCAAAACAAGGTTTTTATATTTATCAAAAAAGGATTATACATCGCATCATGTACACAAAAAGGAGTTACTTGGACCAGTTTGTCCAAGTTTCTTTGCTAGAGGAAGCCGCTTGAGCTCTCTTCTCATAGTTGCCCGCATGCAGATCAAAATGGGGTGCCAATGTTGCTCGCAGGATGGTGTAACTCGCACTCTCCACATCGAGGCCCAGGTGCAACACCACCTCTAGTAGCTCCCCCTTCGGATCATATGGCTGATCTGCTATTGCAGTAAGCCATCCGTCCATAGTGATTCCTCGGTTCTTCATGCGCCACAGGTCTGCATAATCCATCTTGCAAGTCATCCACTCCATACAGAAATCCGACTTTGTGCACTGCGTATTGTTGACATTGACGTATCGAATGTTGTTGATGTTAGCAGACATCTTACCGAGGTTTGCAGATAACAGAACAGAAGATTCAGAAGGCCCGAGAAAATCCTTGACAAACTGGTGCTCAACTGAGCCTAAGTGTTCCTTTTATAGTCCCACCGACTGCCTTGCTGGCTAACGCAATCGTCGTGATTAATTATACAGAATATTCCCTCAGCATCTGCAAAATATCTCCGTTAAGGCTCAAATCACCCCAAATTTCCGTACTCTGCCACATATGTTTGGCGTATTTACCCTCAATTTTTCGAGTTGCAACTCTTAATTACATCTCAGAAAGGTCCTTTCGTGCCAGTAATTCTCATTATGACAGCTTGGCCCTCACGCTATAATCATCCAACCGTTGGATGCTGCGATCTTGACCGTTCATCCCTTAATTTTTTCCACAACCGTTAAGGCATGCAGCCCCAAACGTCATCCCTTGGATTTTGGACACTTGGAACCCTTGAACGGCTGTGATCTTTTGTCCGAAAGATCTATAAGTACCTCTTTAGAAGGCGCGCACCCTATCGTCTCCATCGTCTTCTGCCTTAAGCGCTCGTCGACTCTTCCGTCTGCGGCTCCGAATTCTCCCTTCGTATTCAGCTATGGCGTCTTCATCTAAGCAAGCCTTCTTCGTCGCTCGAGCCCCTGAAGAATTTGAGGGTCTCCGTTTTGCAAACGCCAACCGAGAAGATCTCACCAAGAGAGAGGAAGCGTTAATTGTCCGACTCCAACTCTCAGAGTTTTTCCAACTGGAGGAACCCATTTTGGACAAATGCCTATTTTTCTCAGTCGGATTCTCATGTTTCTAGTGTTGTCAATGGCACACCTGTGCACATCTTTGCTGCGCTTTTGCGTCAAATATTCAAGTTACCTGAGTGCACTGATGGCCTCACCTATACTGTTTTGGAAAAATTTGATTTGACCACTGTGAATGCCAAGCCGTATGCTATCACCCAAATGCAAGGGCCTTATGAGAACTTTATGAAGTTTTTTGTGGCGCCATTTTCTAGGACAACCTATGGCCAACACAAGTATCAACAAGGCTTTTTACAATACTGCCCAAGTAGCCATCAATTCAACTCTCCCCATCGATTGGGCGGATGTCATGTTGCACAGGTTGGTTGATGAAGTTCGGAAACTCAGGGAAAAAACCCAGCAAAAACAGGCTATTTCCTTTGCGGGTCATATTCAAACCATTATTCTACATTTCTTCCCTGCTCCAAAACTAGTGAGACACTTCCCTTCTCTGTCGGGTTCCCGCACACGGGATAATGCTGTCATTAGTGCCCTGAATGACATTCCTCGGGACAATGGAGAAGAATTCCATCCGGCTAATCAAGGTCCTCCAGTTGCACCCGTGCCACCACATCAGGAGCCTACACCAGCAACTGCTGCTCCCGTAGTACCTAACTTATCACGGCCCCGTGCCCAAGGGCCACTTATTAATCTGGATTCAGAACATGAGTCCGTAAGGCAGCTTCACAGGCTGCAAAACAATCACGGTCCTCCTCTTCTCACACTCAGCAAGCTGTTGTGCCCCCACAACCATCTAGAGCACAGATTTTTTAGTTTCAGCTGGCAATGGATGAAATAGCACTTCAGATTTCTGATAAGACCACCAAATTGCTGGATAAGGTCACTGAAGAATTGGTTGTTGTCGATGCACAGTTACGGAAACTCCCAGAACTTCGCACAGCTGCTGCAAATGCTGAAGTTTATGCATAGACACACCATAATCTTCTCCTCACTACTCGAGAAGAACTTAAAGCTGCCAAATTGGCTAAGGAACAAACTGAGTCACAGCTGGAAAATATTCAAACTGCCCATGAAAGTCTTCAAAAGAATCTGCAGGACACTATGCAGACTTTACAGAACACTCAGCAGAGTTGGACTCAAGAGCAAGCTGCTCACATTCAAGTAAAATAGGCTCATGATCAACTGCTGCAGTGCACTACCACTTTAGACAATCAGCTGAAAGAGGCTCACGCCTGTGCAGCATCACTGCAGAGTCAATTGGAGACACTGCGGACCTTGAAGTCAGCTGTGAATGCAGAACTGGCTGACTTGAAACATGCCACGCCTAGTGCCTCTCAGGCTGGGCTGCCTCACGGTCAGCGTGCCAGCACCAGAGCACTTCAACGTGCCCTTGCTGAAAAAGATAGTAAGATCTTGGATCTTACTGATCAATTGAAGGATGCTAGAGAAACAGGTGAACAAGCTCAATGTTTATCAGATGTGTGCCAGGACTTGGCTCTGCAAGTGCGCAAAGATTTCCCTTTACTATTTCCCTTTACCTTTTTCCTACATGGCCTATGTTCAGTCTCGAAAGCATGCTTTCTTGCTCCGATGGCTTAGTGGAGGCGGTGCTATTGATGGCCCTTTACAAACTGCAGACATTTCATGAATTTGGTCTGATCTCATTGTGCAAGAAAAAGGCACTCTTTCTGCCTTAGTTCTTTTTGGACATTTCGTCTCTGAAAATGTTGATTATTTTGTATTTCGCAACGTAGCCCCAATGGCCTATGTTCTTCATAATTTTTACTTAGGGCAAAAGACTGGGACATTTGTTCCCACTGACCCACGTGATATGGAGCAGCTGGCTGAACCAGTTCTGCCTCTCCGCACGGAGAATACTTATTTATAGGATCCAGTAAATCTTGCTGAAATTCAAGCCCAGTATCTGCCTGAACTGGCGGAACACATTATTCTTTGGATTCTTGAGATGGTGCAACAGGTCACCGAGTTAATGAATGATCCATCGGGACTTGGTTTTGCACAATTGTATCTTCAATATGCTGGCACACTTCGTATTCTGAAGTCGTTCTTGGATCAAAATGCGCCACCCACGGACTGGGAATCCCCTCCAGTTCAGTTATTAATGCCTTTTGGGGCGTACATGAATACATGTCACCAAATGGATGAACAAGTCCTCAATATCTTTGAGGACACCACTAAGGCAGCTTGGCGGCACTCCACCCATGTCACTATTAGTGACTATGCTGAATTTGGTGCACCACCACTGCGATTATCCATTCATGAGGATTGGAGGAAATGCTCTTGGACTAAGGCCATTGCACGACATGCTGAATGGACCCCGGTGAGCATCAGTTCTGATATTAGATGGGATCCACGATTTGTTCGTCGCTACAAATGGGAGCAGAATGCCAGTCTGGACACCACCAACAACTGATTGTACATGTCCAATCCGTATGGATGGGAGACACCTGCCTCTGCTATTAAGGGTTTGGAACTTTTCATCCAATGTGCCCGTGACTCTCCAGACCCCACTATCCATCGCCAGGCCGATTATTTTTGCATCCTTCGGGAACTCCTCAATGGTGCCACTGTATGAGGCAGGAGTATTTATCACTGCAATCCCAATGCTGATTGCACATACTTTGCTTGGATATTGCACTTTTCTTCGAGTGCACTTATGTGAACCCTCTCACTCACCAGGGCTTTGGCGACCTGACCCGTAATAGTTTTCTGCACCGTTGCCATCCAGATCTTGGATTATACACCCCTGAGGCAATTGCGTCTAAAAGTGCAGCTAGGCGGGACTACTCCGGCCATTCCAAACCGCATAGCACTAATAAGTCCACTGGATTTCCACCTGATGAGTTGCTGCCTCCCTTTTGCAAAGAAGCTTAAGTGTGTTTTGGTGGGGGGAATGTTAGTCATGTGCCACCAACCACAGGACTATACTTATTACATGCAGAGCCCACTAGAGACAAGGGCACTGGCACGTCCATGCCCACGGACAAGGAGCGTTCAAAGAGGCCACCCACTAAGGACACGGAGGGCACGCCCAGTAGTCCTCCTCCAAGGTCATCCAAGAAGTCTAGGCGGTGACTGCCATGATTCCCCGATATTAGTGCTCCACCATCAGTAGTTATGGCGGAGATCAAGAAGGCATATTCTCTATCAGCGCAGATCAGGGAGCAGTTAGCTCCGCGCCATTATGGGCCCAAGGCTATTGTACTACATATATCATATGCTTAGATCTAGGAGTTTAGACAAGTGAGCTCATTTTGTTGCCGCTTCTTGTTTCAGAGCTTTGCCTTGTTGCAAGCCTGCTTGTAGCACATCTTGTGCATCAATAGAGTTGATTACCTTCTCTCATTTTGTTGTTCTCAGTTCTCTCGTGTTTTGCTCATTCTTTGTCAAAATCCCGCGTGACACTTTGTTTCAGGAGTTTCCTATTTGGCACCATAGTCCTCACGGAGGTCTGCTTCTCAGGAGTTCCCGGACCCAGACCCCAAACACAAATTAGTTAGAAAGTCTCGTGCATAGCGTGAAAGTATTATATTTGAATCAATCTTTTAGGATGTCTCGCGCATAGCGCGAAAGTATTAAATTTAAATGCTAACTTCAACTATGCATCGTACAGTGAAGAAACCAGTTCCAATAACAAAAAACTAATCCTCTTCGACCTGATTGAAGTTCTTCTGAAGACCTTCTCCAAAGCAGAATACCATGCTACTCCTTTTCCTGCAGGGGTTCTAGAGACAAAGACCAAATAGGTGTACCCAAGACCTGGTGTTCAGAAATTGTTAAGCCATCTGAAGGACAAAGCAAGCATTGGTATATGTTCGTCAATGCTGAGAGCCAACATATTAGAAATGAAAGAAGTTGTTCTTGAGCTAAAGGCCTTTTGATGGAATAATTTATGGGCTACATTTAGCAATTTGACGATTTTTCAGCACATTTTCAAAAATGTTGGCTAAAGAAAATGGAAAAAGTTGGGAAAAAATTATGATTTTAGCTTAACTTTTTTTGAGTCTGCGCCGACCTTCAAGCTCTGTAGCCGATGCTAGAAAGTAAGAGCCTAACAATTTATAATGTTTAGCTAAACTCTAGAAACTTTGGGAATGAGTTTTGGGCTAGTTTAGCTAAAGTAATTTTAGGTAATAAAAAATATATGATTAGTAATTTATTTATTTTTTGAAGAACTTTCGCATTGAATTAAAAGAATAACACTGGTACAAAGAGAGTGAAGAGGAAGAGAAGCTGCCTCGAAGAGGCAGCGATACCCCACCACCCCGTCATCCCCTCAACAATTACTGGACAAAATGCCCGTCAATATCTACAATCCCTAGGAAGTCTCGCCAAATGGCGAACTTCCGCTCTACCAGCCCCCCAAAAACCAAGAAGCTCTGGAACAATCTGTACCTCAAGCGAGGAATCAAGGAAGCCGAAGGTTGCTGAATCCCCTGAAAAACCCACAA
>JAANSK020294378.1:0-19878 GCA_011763485.2 Isoetes engelmannii
ACAGAAGGTTTCCCAAACGCCACGCAGTGGCGAAGGGACTGCAATAACAATGCTGCACCAGGGGAAGATGCACCCTCTTGCAAGATACTCCATACAAACTTAGAAACCAGTATCTTACTATGCAATGCCAAGTCCAAAATGGCCAAGCCCCCATCTTCCCGGGGGCGGAGGCACTTCCACCAAATTTGAACGAGAAGTTGCAGGATTAATAAAAACCCTCTAAACCATTCCAAAAAAAACCCTCCAAAAATTCGCACTCTAGCCAAAAAAGATGAAAGACCAAACCATATTTCAATTCTAGAATATCTCACTCTTTGAATATCTGCAGTTCTAAACCCATGTTGACCTTATGCTGCTGGAACTACCTCTAGCATCATGCAACCCAAATTACTCCATTCATAAGGCCCATTTACGTGCGTTTATTAATTAAGTATGAACTCCTATATTCAAGGCCCTATTTTTTTTTCTCTGAGTCACATCTGTAAATTGGCTCAGTGAACTGCCAACACTTGCGACTTGGCAAGGTACACTTTCCTTTCACTTCATTGCCTTGCACTTAGACCAGTGGACAAGATGCCACTTGTGGACTTAGGAAGTACATAGAAAGAATGTAAACTCCAGAAATGTCCAGAGTTCTTTTGACCCATCGAGAAGGATAGATCAATAGCACTGACATCAGAAACCTTTGTATCAAAATCTCTCAAAGATGACTCACAAACTGCTCATGTTATGTTCCTCTCGAGAAATTTTCAAGGAAGATTACAAAATCTTATCCCATCATATCTGCATGTCATCACTCCATTATTCAAGTAGGTAAAATAAGAATATATATATATACAAGTTTTTGTACTACGAGGGACTGCACAATTCAAAGCCACTCAAATGAAGATTCTATAAAGATTCCCTCCGATTTTCAAAGATTATTCTAAAATTCCCCTAGATTCCTCAACATTCAGTTGAGATTCCTCTAGATTCCCAAAGATCGCATGAAGATTCTCAAGATCCCATCAAGGTTTCCTAAGATTCTGTTGAGATTCCTTTAGATTCTCTTAAGATTCCTCCAGATTCTCCAAGATTCTATAACGATTCCCTCAGATACCTAAAGCTTCTATTGAGATTCCCCTAGATTCCCTTAGATTCCACGAAGATTTCCCCGTATTATTCAATATTCCATCAAGATTCCCCTAGATCCTCGAAGTTTTTATGAAGATTCCCCTAGATTCCCTTAGATTCTTGCAAGTTCATACAGATTCTCTAAGACTCTTTGTAGATTCCCATAGATCCTGCAAAGATTCCCCTAGATTCCTCAACACTATCCCAAGAATCCTCTAGATTCCACAAGATTGTATGTATATGCTCCTAGATTCCCTTAGATTCTATGAAGATTCTCCCAAATTACCCAACATTCCATCAAGATTCTGTTAGATTCGCGAAGTTTTTATAAAGATTCCCTTAGATCCTTTAAGATTCTTGCAAGATTCATATAGATTCCCCAAGATTCCTTGTAGATTCCCATAGATCCTCCAAAGATTCCCCTAGATTCTCCAAAGTTCTTTCAAGATTCCCTTAGATACCCCAAGATTCTGTTGAGATTCCCCGAGATTCTCAATCATCCAATGGAGATTCTCCAAGATTCCATAAAGATTTCCCAAGATTCTGTTGAGATTCGTCTAGATTCCCTTGAGATTCCTCCAGATTCCTCAAGATGCTATAAAGATTCTCTTAGATTCCTTTGGATCACTACACACCGTAAAATTCTAAGATTCTTAGTATTTGATCCCATTGGTCCCAACTGCACTGGAACCATACCAAGGCACCACTCATTGGAAAGCTCTCGGCGAGAGGAATCCAACGGCATGGGCCCCACCTCAATCTGACACCCTCACTCCAAGATACGGCCATTTGAAGGCGAGGAACTAAATTGAAGCTTCTCGAGAAGCTTCGTAATAAATGTGGTGCCACCTCACTAACTTTTTATTAATAAATAAGGGTGACACCTCACCACCTTTATAATTAATAATTAATTAATATAAGGGTGACACCTCACCTCTTTTAATATAAATAAAAATTTATTAAAAAAATTGAACGGCTAGGATTTATTCTCCCCTTTTGATCCAACGGCCAAGATTTTCTGCACCAAGGGGGCTGCTTGGTGTGGCAAAAAAAAATAAGGGGGCTGCTTATTGAGGTGGCTTTACCTGGGCCATCCATTTTCCACCTTTTTTTTATCCAATGGCCGAGATTACTTGCACCAAGGGGCGTGCTTGGGGTACTTTTCAATTGGATGGCTGAGATTTATCCCACCCCCATCTGACGGTTCAGGACCTCAAATTGCTGGAGTCGCGACACCTCAGTGCACCAGTGCGCGACACCTCAGAAGGGGGCAGCTTATATAATTGTATATATATATACAAGTGATTGTACTATGAGGGACTGCACAATTCCAAGCCACTCAAATGAAGATTCTATAGAGATTCCCCTAGATTTTCAAAGATTGTTCAAAGATTCCCCTACATTCTCCAAGATTCTATTGAGATTCCCTTAGATTCCCAAAGATCCCATGAAGATTCTCAAGATCCCATAAAAATTTCCCAAGATTTTGATGAGATTCCTCTACATTCTCTTGAGATTCCTCCAGATTCTCCAAGATCCCGTAAAGATTCCATTAGATTCCCAAAGATTCTATTGAGATTTCCCTAGATTCCCTAAGATTCTGTTGAGTTCTCTTAGATTCCCAAAGATTATTCCAAGATCCTTCAAGATTCTATTGGGATTCCCATGATACCCCAAGATTCTGCTGAGATTGCCCTAGATTCCATAGATCATACAAAGATTCCCCTAGGTCATCCAAAACTCTCTCAAAATTCCTCTAAATTCCCCAAGATTCTGTTCAGATTCTTCGAGATTCTCAAAGATCCCATGAAGATTCTCCAAAATCTCATAAAGATTTCCCAAGATTCTGCTGAGATTCCTCTAGATTCTATTGAGATTCCTCCAAATTCCTCAAGATCCCATAAAGATTCTCTTAGATTCCCTTGAATCACTATATACCGTAAAATTCTAAGATTCTAATAAGATTCTTAGCATTTGATCACATTGGCTCCAACTGCATCAAAACCATATCAAGACACCACTCATTTGAAAGGTCTCGACGAGTGGAATCCAACGGCGTAGGTCCCACCTTGATCCAACGACCCCACGCCAAGATATGGCCATTTGAAGGCGAGGAACTAGATTGAAGCTTGCTCATGAAGCTTCGTAATAAATGCACTGCCACCTCACTACTTTTATAATTAATGTTATAATTAATATAGGTGACACCTCACATCCTTTAATAAATAAACAATTTAATTTAAAAATTTGAATGGCCAGGATTTATCCTCCCCCTTTTGATCCAACGGCCGAGATTTCCTGCACCAAGGGGGCTGCTTGGGGTGGCAAAATAAAATAAGGAGGTTGCTTAAATCAATGGCCAAGATTTAATCACCCCTTTTTATCCAACGGTCCAAGGATGTGGTGCATGCCCATGCATGCCCCCATGCATGACCCATCATAAATGGATGGCTATGATGCTGCCACCTCACTGCCCCACTAAAATTAACGGCATCCAGGTATGTTAGAATCAGGACCCATGGCACACCCATGGACACATCAATATACCTTTATATATATGTTAGATAAGAGATATAAGAAGCCAGTAGTCAACTATTGTCCTTTTCCATCATTCCAACCTCCTAGTTTGATTATAAAGTTATAAAAAGGCGCATTTACAAGCATGTGAGGCAAGGCCTCTCTGCATATAAGGATTCTTGACTTAAAAAGGCCATGTCAATTGCTCTCAAGTAGAGAATTATCTTTATAATCCAAATTTATGAAATGATTGAGAGTATAGATTCTCTGAACAAAAAGAAATGCATTAGGAAGATTGTACACAAAGAAAATGCATCAGGAACCGTACACAAAGAAGAAAGTTGTTTGGGAATTGGACAATCTTCCAAGGAAAGAAACCATGCAATGCTGAAAATCTGTTGCATGTGTGGCTTCTAATACCTTCTCTATCTCACTCAAGTAAAGAATCTCATATTGACTACCTTTGTAACTGGCCGGTACCTAAGAAGACCTGTACATTTCTTTCATCCACATCGGCTAAATGGCAGGAGCGATGTGGCAAGGTGCTGTCATGCCGAAATGAGCTAGTACTTATAGAAAAGTCCTATCAAAATTTTAGGGTTGGCAACAAAGTTAACTATTTGTGGAGTTTATTAGCATGTTTGTCTTGAATTGGGTTAAAGGGGACAATGTCTAACGGGTATTTTTGCAGTAGGTTATGCTTCTAGATGAAATAGGTAAATGACTCTGACCCTGCGCGAATTGGGCTTATGAGAATCTCATAAGTGGCATTCGCGCTAGCTGAGAGTCGTGCGGTGTTGGAAGTGAATTTTAATTCGAAGCTCACTGTGCCTATTTGGTTGCTTGATTAGATGAATATTCTAAGACTCTCACCATGCGCGAATTAGACTTATGAGAATCTTATAAGTGGCATTTGCGCTAGCTGAGATTCGTCTGATAAGGACTACCCTGAGTAGTCTTAACCAACTCCCCAAAAGGGCGGATCCTTCATGGAAATCGTTATCCAATGGGCCCCAACCTTTCCAGGCTTTATCCCATACCCCACAGACCATATCAATTCCTCCCCCTCCTTGAGATGCTTGAGCATGTGGAACACACCAATGTTGCGACGAGGAATTGAACCTTGGCTCTGATACCAAATTGATATGAACTACCATGAGTAGCCTTAACCAACTCCCCAAAATGGCGGATCCTTCATGGAAATCGTTATCCAATGGGCCCCAACCTTTTCAGGCTTTATCCCATACCCCATAGACCATATCATTGTCGGACTTTTTAACTCGATGTTTTGACCTTTTAATTCAAAATTTATATAAGATCATTAAACAAGCCTATTTGTATTACTGGGAAAAACTTTTACATAACTTAACTGCTACAATTAAGTCATCTGCAACGACTGTTGATAAATCATGCTAGTCTAATGTCTCAGGGCATGAGAGTTACTCTTCCAGCATTGGCTGAGCATTGGAGGGTGCATACATTTGCATCCTCGAACATTTGCACCAGCTCCGTCTCAGCTGCCTCCTGTGTTGCTATGACCATATTTGCCGTGACACGGAAACTTGGCTGGTATGCTTGTATGACCTCCTTCACCAACCGGCCGAAAGACCTAAAGGGGATCAAAAAGTTTGTACTCCGCTGGAAATGGCGGATCTCCCGTAAGAATGTGGCATAGGTTAATGTCCATTTCCTCTTCATAGGCTTCTTTGGTGCTACAAGAGGGTCTGGTGGGGGTCGAAGCGGGTTGAGGTCTGCATCGGTCTACCTTGTACTACAAATCTGACTTTGTGCGCCTTGTAAAAGATTGAATAGGCCTTGTGCATTGCCATCAGCATATGGTACTCCACCAAATTTTCCTTGTACCTCTATTCGGGTCTCAGAGTATAGGATTTGCTCCTCTTCTTACCCTTCTTGTTGGTATTAGGCACCAGAAGCTTGGAGTAAACCGGGGGTGCGGCTACTTGGTCTCATTTGGCGGCAGCTGTGTTTCATTCGGAACCTGAGACTAGTCCTGCTGCTAATTCTCCTGCTGCTTCTGTTCCGGGATCTGCTGCTACTCCTCAAGAATTGGCTGTTGCTGCTGCTCTTTGGGATCCTGATGTTGCTGGTTAGGATCAAGTTGACTTCTTGAGGTCCCTTTCCCCAAGAGGATCCTGTTCAGCTCCCGTGTAAAGTCATGTACGGTGTTCGAAGATGAATCTTGTGACGTTCCCGTCTATTATATGCCTTGTATAGATACAAGTAATGTATAATATACGGCAAGTCACGAGACGTCACCATACCCTATGAGGTACATTATGTTAACTTAAGTTATATTAACATTAGCTATGTTAGTTCATTATTAATTAAGGGGGAAACCTAACCCTAAATCCTAATTTGAATTTAGGGTCTAACCTAATTTAATTAACATCAAAAAGGGATAAATACTAAATTAGTTAATAATTGATTGGAATTGACACTTGGCCCAAATCGCTTGGATAAGGGATACTTACTGAATATAGACCTAATCAAATTGGGGCTTCATCCCAATTTGCCCCAAACTGATTTGGGGGAGCTTGGAGGAGGAGGAGCAGCCATAGTCACCAAGAAGATGGAGACCCTTCTAGCTAACGGTTCTAGCGAGGATATCGGTTAGTAGGCTAGATAGCTTGTATTTCTAGCTAGGATCTGACCCTTGGTTGTCTAGATGGATGATTATTGAGGTTATGAATGAATTAATGGTAATTCTTTGTTGCACCTCTTGTGCTTGTGGGATAAGGGAGGGTAGAGACCTAAAAGAGCCTCTCGAATTGTAGTAGATGCTCCTAGCTAGAACCCCGTAAATCCCAATAAATGCAGCCTGTGCATAGAGCCCACCAGGCTATAAGTATTATGATGTGATTTAGCACCAGAAAATGGGCACAATGGAGAAGTGGGTTTGGGGCCTTGCTGAGCGCGGCTACTGGGGCCCCTATAGTGT
Organism: Isoetes engelmannii; assembly: GCA_011763485.2. Taxonomy (NCBI): domain Eukaryota; kingdom Viridiplantae; phylum Streptophyta; class Lycopodiopsida; order Isoetales; family Isoetaceae; genus Isoetes; species Isoetes engelmannii. The sequence continues at coordinate 6,590 of JAANSK020294378.1, forward strand.
GCTAGGGTTATACTCGGTCACTGCGTGTGGGCCGGGTATGGGTCCGACACCTCTTGGGTCACGGGTGTCATCCCGGGCTCGATAGGTGCTGGTGTAGCCCCAACCTATGGGTTTTGGGGGTGTTAAGTCGAGTAAGGATAGTGTTGCGCTGTCATGGACGACGCGGGTATCCTCTAGTACACCCATGGAACTATTATGTCCTCGAAGGAATTCGTCCCATTCTTGCCTCATTAAACCAGGGAGATGCAACATGAAGTAGTCTCGTAGGGTGATTCCATGAGATTACGTTTCCGGAAGGCTATAATCACACCCTAACACATCTCAGCCTATATGTAAAGTATGCACAGGAGGGGCGGATGGAGTGGACTACCCGAGCCAATGTGCTATGCCAGCCAATGCCATTGCCATGATTCCGTCTGTTGTTATCATGAGACCCTGACCGTCAGTCGACCCCATTGAGTCTGAACCCATGGTAGAGCCTTCATTTATGATGCATTGTAAATGTTATTCGATGTATGTTGATGTTCGTATTGATGATGGATAGGCCACCCTTCGAGGTGGCATACTATTTATATGTATTGTGGCTTGTGCTAACATGTATGTACGCTTCTGCTGTATAGGACAGAATGGGGTCAATCGGACACTTGGGCCATCACAAGTGGTCCGGGTTAGATGGAGGGCCTGACTCAGTAGTTGTGGTACTGGAAAGGGGAATTTCCCGTACCCATACGATAAGAGCATCATATAGGATCGGGGAGCGTCACAGTGGTATCAGAGCCCATAGGTTGTAAGTAGGCTAGAATAGATCTTTTATTTCTAGAAGCCATAACTCCTTTGGGGCAGCTCGGATCGAGGAGATTTTGGTGGAGCGAGTCGGGCATATCCGAATTAGCTAAAAACCCCAAGAAGCTCCATCAAGAAAACTCCCAGGAAGCATGAACCAGAAGATTGCTCTCCCAGGCCAAATCGAGCACAAAATTGAATTCTGAGATGTATTAGACCCTATCCTTGTAGTAAAACCCGACCGTTGACATGACATGGCTCTGCAGTTTTGTAAGGTGGCAACACAAGTTTCAAGTGTTCAATAGTAACTGAAATGGGCAAAGAAAAAATGAGGAATGCCAAAACATAATGCTCATATTCATAGCGAACTTGGATAATCAGTGAAATGGGTAAAGACAACAAATAAGATATGCCAAAACATAATGCTCGTATAGATATACCTAATGACTAATCAAAATGATCTTCCAGCCACGATTGTTAGATACATCAAACATGGGCAATCCACTGAGGTTTATGATCATAACGGACAAGCTGATTCTGATAAAAAGAAATGCACCAGGTTTTGTAGCAAGCTGTCGTACGTCGTTCACAGATTCGATCTCTCTTTCCTAGAGCGCATGATGGTAGTTGAGCCCACAACACAAAGTGCAAATCCTAGCATCCCCAAAACATGAAGCCTTCAGCATAACATCTACCAATGCAGTACTGCATAAGTTTATTGTAAGTTCTTCTTTGTTTTTCTAATCCTACCCTTTCCCCAACTCTGCATTTGTGCCAATTTTAATTTTATACCCTTTCGACCTAAAAAAAGATCAGAACAAAATCATTACATGACATTTTGTAGCCCTTTTTTGTGCTTCTTACTAAAAAGTTTCATACAGATAATGCAGTCACTATAGCCAGGTCCATCTGCAAATTATAGAGATGGTCTATAAAGACGAGTTTTTCTTGAACATCTACTGCCTGGATAAGTTTCCCCATCAAGGACGAAATCTTGTGCTTTAGAACAACACAGGTCACTGCTAACAACATATTGAAAGAATAAGAGGGCGGATTTTCAAACCAAGTATGAGGATGCGAAGTTTTTTTGTCAAAAAATCTCATAGTGAGGATGATGTACAAAAGAGCATGAGATTTAATATATGGGTGAGCTCAATATGTCCAAAACTTAGTGCAATAAGTTTATAAGAAGAAAAGCAACAAAAGCTACAGAAATTATGCAAATAACAAACAAAGTAGTGCATTCGAATGGCTGCATAACACCATCATCATTGAGAAAGGTCAACCAATTAAGCTTTGGTATGTTTGATGCAAAATGATTCCATGTTGCTTTGATAGAATATATTGACAATTACAAGAAAAAAGATACAAAAGTGTTTGCACAAACGTAGGAAACTTATCACCAGATTTACAACATGCCATTTCATATGCATGCGCGGAATATAATTCTAGACATGTACAACTATGGTTCTAACTTCTCTGCCTATGCTATGCAAAGACAAAAGTACCGGCGTAGTCAATAGATTGTGTAGGAATTCTTGGAGGACTTTGAGGAATTATTCATGCTCATGCTTCCTATTATGCTCATGCTTTCTATTATACTTTGGATTCATAGAGAGAATATTGTGGTTGAAGGAAACACTTACATTTCAAGAATATTTTCCTGTCCATGTGGGTGTCAAAACCAATGCACATATGAAATATATTACTTGCAGAGGATCAACAAAAATTCCACTAGTTCTAACATGGAAACACCAAGGACACTTCAAATATGCCATGTTGAAATGTTCATCATGTGAATATGCATCTAAAATCTTCATTTAGCGACATGTGTTTATATGTGTGGGTAGGCTTGGGAAAGGGTTGGGTAATTGCTTTATGTGATGACCTTCCAGTGTCTTTAAAGCAACTTTGAAGACATGTTACATTAGGTAATACTACATGCATAGATTTACTTTCACCTACTTTAGTCTATTGATAGATATAACAAGCCCAGATAACATATTGATATGCATGTGATATACAAGTATACGATTGACTCTTTTTATTTTGAAGCATCCATTATAGCTCTTACTTTGTGCATAGATGTGTTATTGTATGTTATTGTGCAGAGTTGTGTTATTGTTGCTCTAGTATGTTCATGGATTAATGCATAGATGTGTTTTAAATTGCTCTTTTATGTTATGACCTTATGCATAAATGTGTTATTGTGCAAGATGTTTTGCTCATATGGCATGTTCACAACTTTGTGCTCGTGATCCACCATGGTTCATCTCTACAAGAACAATCCCTGTTTGTGTGTGATTTTATCGTGTACAACACTTTTTAGAAGTTACAAGGATGTGCGTGATTTTATCGTGCACAACCCTTTCTAGAAGTTACAAAGTTGTGTGTGATTTTATCGTGTACAACACTTTCTAGAAGTTACAAAGTTATACGTCTTCTATCCACTAATTCCACCTCTAGTATTTGCATGAGTACATTCTTGGAAGCCAACTTCTAGCATCTTACTTGCTTTCTTGAAAATAACTGTTAAGCGAATAAAAAGCATGAGAAACAATAGAGACAAGAAACAGGCGTCGCATCACTGTATGGATTTACAGTCAGAAGTGTCAGATCAATAAGCCCAATTCAAGGCATTCTCCAAGATATCTTCATCAACATTAGGGTTCTGTTTGAGAAAGAATTACATCACTATCCTGTAGAGTAGCACCTCTAAGATCCAAAGAGTAAATAACTGTCTGATTCACGCTAAACAATCCTTAGGCTGTTAAGAACTAAGCCTTGACTTCCTATCTAGTGTTTGTGGTAGTGCCAGGCTTCATTGCGTGCCTTTGTTGCTCAAAATATGCTTTATAAGATTGGAGTTATATGTTATAGCATTTTGCATTGAAGCGTCTATTTCTCCATGTTTGCTTTTCCATGGTCATCTGGTTTGGCCTATTAATACCCCATATTAGAATGATTCACAAATGCTATGGCACTAAATGTTGCATCAACAAAAGCGTCAAATAGCTTTGTATATTTCAGATTAATACTGTGGTCCAAAGCACCATTGTTTTGCTAAAAAAAAACATAATTGATAGGAGTGATCTGCTCACTCTGTTGGGGGTTCATATTAAGCATAGATGCAAAGCTTAAGCCTGATCTAAACAGAAAACCCTACAAGTGCCAAGTATAAAAAACCATGTGTGGACCTGAGATCCCCCTAACCCACGAAGAATTTGCTAGTAGTAATATTGTTTGCAATGTCTTTCCAAGACTCAGTTCACATTCGTGTTAAACACAACATTAATGTCTTTGGAATAGGGGATTTAAACAAAAAAGAAGGCAAAGGAAGCTCACATAAGCAGTACCATCTCATGTGCAAGAATGCCATTTAATCCATTTTCATATATATGAATACGGCTAGTAGTAATATTTTTTGCAATGTCTTTCCAAGACTCTGTTCACATTCGTGGTAAACACAACATTAATGTCTTTGGAATAGGAGATCTCAACAAAAAAGAAGGCAAAGGAAGCTCACATAAGCAATACCATCGCATGTGCAAGAATGCCATTTAATTTTCATATATATATATATGAATAAGGCAATTTAAACCAGCAAGCTGATTGTCACACATTATTTCCTGAATACATGTACACAGATATAAATGAGAAGGATGGAATGGTCTAAAATTCAACCACAATAATGACCATCCCAAAAAACGGAACCTAATACAAATAGTGTGACCATATGCGATTTGCAAAGGTTTGGTCTCAATTCTCAAACATGTTCCAAGATGACTATGGCATTATTTTCTTAATAATGCATCCTACAACAACATATAAATATATTGTGCTTCACACTTACCTCGCCAGCAAACATGCACCAGTGCAGAAGGAGAAATCATATCACATCCACCTATGCCAATCAAGAAAAGATAAGCCACTCCCTTCTATGGAAACACATGGGAGAGGGGAGATTTTACCTTATGATTGCAATAATGCAAGAGAAAAAGTCCTTAAAAAAATATGTAAGATGTCTTTCTTGATAATGAAGAGTTAAGATGCCCTCAACTCAAAAACCATGATCACGATGAAGAAATAGGACAAGGCAAAGAACATGGCTTCGACGACTTTGATCTCAGATGTTAGCCAAGAATACCAGTCCTGATGCTTTAGGAACCCTCCGAGAGTTCGCACTCTTAAAGAATAACAACATGTTAATGCTGCTTCTCTACAAAATTGTTGAAACTCTCTAACTCGAATCAACAACGCTTTCATCGTCACCTGTATAAATTTTGTTGAATTGTGTTTGAGTAATGATGGTGCAATTGCATAATATAGTCTACCAGTGCTTTGAGCATTACAAAGAAAACATGTATAGAATGGAAAGTCGTACCATGTTTGAAGAAGTAAAAAATAGTAATGCATTATAGGTAATTAGGAGAGCTATCAAAACTGCGGAAAAACTATACGCAGAGGAAAAACTAATGATGAAACGATGACAAAAGTCTATATTTTGAGTTGCAATGGCATTTGAGTTTAGTTATGTTAGAACATCTATTGCAATGAATCTTGTAAAAATCATGTCTTTCCATTACAACCACATGAATAAGATAAGATGCTACTTTATAAAATCTAGAGCAAAAGTTTTGCACGTTTAAATGATTTATATAGTACAAATTATATCAGGGAAAACACAAACAAATTGATGTTCAACAAAAAATATCAAGAGCTTGTCTCACAGTTCCTAGGACTCTTCACCTTCTTCATCTTCAGCATCTCCAAAGCTGCCAAGTCCTCTCTGGCTTCTAAGAACTCACCATCCTCCATTACTTCACCTACATACCAATGTATAAATGCCCACTTTGCTATATAAGATTGAACTTGTGGTCAGTTTGAGGAAACACTTAAGCAAGAACAGCGTTATTGCTAATCATGCCCACAACTTTTTGGATCTTAGCAAGAACACCACCAGGAACAACTGCAGGTAGCTGAAAGTTAGTTGATTTCACACTTGAATCCAGTTCGGCACCTGCAAGTAAGAGAATATCTTACCAATCAGCCAAGTGAAAAAAATAGCTCTTACAACAATTGAATGGAACACATTGGACTGACCTGCATGCTAATATACAACAATGTTATTTGCAAATAATAAATCAAATATGCTTGCAGAGGTTTATGAAATATTGTAGCATAAAATGAAAGTTAATGATAGACAAAACAACATTTTGGAAGGTTAAACAACATAAATAAATCACATGTGAACATGCCTATCTTATCCAAGCTCTGCAAACAACATGTACTACAACGACTCAGCCAGTAGAAAAGTTCATATAAGATTTTAAGTTTGTAGGAAATATCTCAAAATAGAATCTTGCATAGAAGTTTAGGGCTTTTAGACAATAAATTGAGTTGTAGTAAGTAATTGCAAACAACCAACCCAGCCATGTTATGCTATGTTCATGGAAAAAGTGTGCTATTAAAGAAACTACAATCATTGAGGCAAAATGTTCAAGTTCTAAAGTTAAGAAGGCCGAGGATTCAAATGCCATCACCCCATGATCAAGAAACCTTTGAAATTCAATCGATTTTTCTATTATTAAACTAAATGCCATCACCCCATGATCAAGAAACCTTTGAAATTCAATCAATTTTTCTATTATTAAACTAAGTCCCTTTTTGTTTAGCAGCATACACTTCAGCATTTAGCATCAAACTCGCATCTCAAGTCATGATTGTGAATGAAAATCTTATTACTATTTATTTTCTGAGATCTTTGCTGCAAAAACGTGGTAGAATGTCCATTGTCAAGTGAACCGAGATGGTTTAAATATGGTTCAGCATATTTGGCATCTTCAGCTGCATAAAGACATACAATTACGAGACTCCAATGTAGCCTCCATGCATGAAGTCAAATTTCAACATATGGATACTATATTGCCCCAACATTATTTATATTTGTGTTCCATTAATTTTTGCTTGTAATAAACATTTGCGCAATCACGTTGAACCGAGACAAACATTTAGACACATTGACTGACTAAATGACTTTACAAGGATGCTATGGATTCACAATATCATAGAAACTGCAAATAGTTAAAAGACTTCTTGTTAATTTCCCTTCATTCCTTTGACACCCATAAGGCTGTTGGATAGTTTCGAGTGCTGAAATAATTTGCTCTCTTCTCAATACATAGTATGATCATACATTGATCATCAAAACGGAGGAAAGGAGTAAGGTTTAATACTTATTGCTTTCTGACGGCATATGACATGGTGGATAATAGTTGTTTTAAAGGCTAAGTCGTGAATGCGGCCCTTTTATGATAGTCAAGGCCGGTATCAAATTGCTTTTTTTTTCTTGAAGAATCAAATGTTCTTCTCCAAGCCATCAATGCAGAATCCAGGAGAGGGACATGAAAGAGAAATCACGTGTTATGTTGTAAACTAATAGGGAACTTGATGGCTTTGCATATGCTCTCTCTGCCAGTTAGGCTAGAAAACCACCTATGACGACTCACGAGGGAACTTATCATGTTGCTTTTGTCAGGAAATTGATCCATGTTGTCCATTTCCGTAGTTTGACTACTTCAGAAGGTGCTTGAGATTTCTTGCAAAACTCAAGAAAGGTTACCAATAAGCACAAAAAAAAGGGGTGACGGGGAAAAAGAAAGAGAACCAATATATCCAATTTCTACCTTTGAAACTTGAATCTCCATGAGTTTCTAAAAGAAGCTGCTAGAAAAGTAAAGATTTTGTTATCTTTCTGGAGGCCAATGGAGGCTTGCTCCTCCCTTTGAAAATATCTGCTGGAACAATTATATAGGGTGTTTCTATCCATCGGCAATAAGATGCTAAACACATACGAAAATGGCATAACGTATCTAATGTAAAAAGTCTATGACGGTGTTATTTAGAAATTCCATAGAATTTAGGTGTGACACTTCACTACATCAGAAGCGCCTCTGCCATACATACCTCAGATAAGCTATCTTCTTATCGGCATTTCTGAAGAAGAAAATAAGTTCACACGGAGAATGCTGAAATCTTATTCATCAAAAATACTGACCTTGCAAACTTGAAAGAAACACATGCGGGGAATTCTTCAGCCGGGTGAAGATGGGGCTTCGATGAGGGGTTATGAAATGCCCACAAAAAACCAAAAAATTTCCATCAAACATCTGTATTTCTGCAAAATCTGCTCGAGTCTGCAAGCAAATCTGACCATGGGCAGATAGGCGCTCGTAATTGGGCAACAACAACCTTAGAGCAAAACCGGATTTATTTAAGAGTGCTCCAGCTCCAGTACAGAACAATGCTTTGATTCTTCCCCATAACCAGTCCATATTATTATGAATTATCGAAATGTTCTTTGTTAGTTATGTCACGCTCGAATGCTAGTGGAAGATCCCTAGAGTGTTCTTGAAGTGCGTAAAAAACCACCTGCTAATTCAAGGATGATCAACAAGAGTAATCCAAAAAGAATACCAACCTACTTTATGCTTTACATTTGTTAAGATGCAGACCTGCTAGATGAGATCCCAGCTAACAAGTGTTGACAACATAATTTTCGATTTATTATTGTTCACTTTCATCCCTCTTGCTATTTAAAAAGAATTCAAAGCATCTAAATGCCTCTGGAGGCCATCTGGATTTTTGAAATGAACATCATCTCATCTGCATAAAGCAATGGTTGAACAACATAGCCTCAAAGCTATCTATTCTTCTAATTCGTTAATAAATAGACCGAACAATAATGTGCCGATAACAGAGATCCTTGCTTCATCCCTATTGCTTTTGGAACATTTTGCACTTCTAACTTTTGTGCAAGATTTGCCCTATTCATTCAATCAAAGGGTTTAGTAAATCTATAAAGCCTACAAATATGGCATTTCCTATCCTTTAGCACCAAAATTATTTACAGTGTGACGAAATGATCTAGGGTTGAGTGCTCTCTTTAACAAACCTGCCTACAAGCTCTCACATCACGTTTTCTTGCCCAGGTACTAAGCTTCGTCACTACTATTCATCCGAATAATTTCGCAGTCACGTTCAAAATGTAATAATTGCAAACATTATTCTTATACCCAGTTTTATGGATTGCCACTACTCTACTCACATTCTATGGATTAGGAAAATCACCTTCAAAGGCCGCATTGAAAAACTGTGCCAACTTACTGTACAATTCAGATCCTCCCCATTCTAGCAGCACTATGACCTTGGGAGTCTATTACCTTACCATTTGCGATGCTCTTCAAAGATTTTGTCAGGCAGATATCAGCTGGTGGATTCTGGTCCAGAAGGTTCGGGATTTTTTGGAATCCTTTTCGAATTGATATAAATGCAAACTTCCATTTATTGCTTGCTAGAAAGAAACGACTCACTTATTCTTCTCACCACAATCGTTAAGATAAATTAGTCTATGGCTGAACTTGCTATAAGCATGAAAATATGCCATTCTCCTTCTTTGTTCCTACGATCTTTGATAACTTGTCAACAGTGGCTTTTTCGATGGCCAGTATCCAGATTGCTTCGGCCAGCTAAAAGGTTGTGCTATTTGAATCAAGTGGAATGTTATACTTTACAACTTTCTGTTACTCTTAACCTGCAATACATGGGCTTTGCCAGCACTGCCTTCCCTGGAACTTTGCTTTTCCAATGGCGAAAAGCTACTGAGCAAGGTTATCAATTTCACCTTCATGCAAAATTCCTTGAAAACGTCCAAATATGCTATGTAATCCCTGAGGTGATACTTCCTGAAGCTGTGTGCCACATTTTTTCAGAATCCTACTGCAACTTCAACACTAGGATGATGAAGCAGGAAATTAAGCAGGAGTTGCACATGAATGAACAAACAAATTATTATAAAAAACTTTAAGCTAATACAACACTTAAATTGTAACAATAGAATTCGTACAGACTTTGCAGATCTTCCCTTTGAAGAATTTGCCCTTCATTCATCTCATCTCCACTTCCATATATAAATGGCATCCGTATCACTTGAAAAGTAAGTTGAGCCGAGTCCTGTGCACATTGGAGACCTAGCATATATGGCGATGGAGTTGAAAGTAGAAAAACATGCAACAACAGCAATTATTTGCATTTTCTTCCAGCTCAATGTGGCTATCGCAACACATAATAATCAAGTGCTTGCAATATCTGATTATTTGCTAACTTTCTATATGTTTAGAAATGATGCTACGCTGCACAATTTCTCCATCTCCTTTACATGGCTTACATTCAACAAAGCATGTCATAAAAGGCAAATTATCATCATCTAATCACCATAGCAAAGAAACTTGCTTTAAAACATGTTTTCTTCATACCTAAAGTTCATTAAAAAACCCTGCAAATGATATGAGCTCTTTGTATCTTCTTCTGCCAGCAAGGGCATCTTTAACAGAGGTAGTTTAGCCCAAGATCCTATCATTTGATATTTGGACCTCTTCAATCTCATGCGTCCTGCTGTAATGAACTTTGTTCTTCACAATTTCAAATGGAAATGATGGTAATAAAAAGCTTAAGGGGTTATAAAAAGGCCAGAGCTATAAGCCAACAACTGTATTTGCCCTCTACTGTAAAGTTATGGATCAACCACGCTCAATTAATAAACAAGGCAATATATTCATAAGAGGAAATGGTGAGAACAATCTTCTTACGGTAATGTCATAGTAGGTTCCAACTAATGGATACAAAGCTTCACTAATAGACATAACTGTTAGGTGTATTGCATGTCATCGACATGGCTTATATGGTGAGGTGGAGGATTGCATATATATTAACACCATCCTTCAAGACTAAATACCTCAACTAACCAAAGTCATCATGTCCATGTTGATGCGTGAGCCGTCTTTGGCTTCTTCTAGATCTTCTCCTTGTCTTCTGCATGTCTTGAAGCTTCAGATTTAAATCAGCAACTTTCTTCCTGGATTTCATCATTGGAAAAAACATAATAGGCACTTCATTTATGCAAACTTTTCTTTGTGTGGCTGCCATAAGCAATAATTTAGGTCTGGAATGATGGAAAACGAGTTCAAGTATCTCATAATCATCTGCAAAATCATGTCTAAGATCAGAAAGATCTCCTTGCTGCTTCCTTGCTGCAGTCAATTTCTCCATTCCAAGTGGTTTATCTGCCTTCGTATTTTTTTTCTAATGCTCATGGAGCTGTTTCGGGATTCTTGTCACAGTCCCATTGGCATTTTCTAGGGTGCTCATATGATATACTTCTTTGATCAGCTAGAAAGCATGGAAATTTCTGGAAGTTAATATGTACATCCTTTAGAATTAGATTCCCATTATTAACCAAATAGAAATGCACCTGGCTTGTTCCAATTATGTCTGCACTGATAAGATTGGGCCCTCCTTTGATCTCAGCATCTCCAGCATCATCATGTTTGAGTGTAACAATAGCTTCTTTCACGGCAAGGCAAACCACATATGCTCATGTTTGCTGCATCAAAAATAGAGACATGTTCCGCAACAGCAAGATATTGCGTGCCCAAAGCTTCAGCATCAAGTCTTGCATCATTTGCACCCTCTTATATAAGGTTCACATGACTGCAGAAATTCCATCATGGCAGCTTTGCAAATTATGCCAAATCACTTATTACATGGACCCTTCTGCCTCCCTTTGTTTTTGTCGAAAACCATCTCTATGTCAGGAATTGTTGCAGTTAAAGCTTGACTATACTCACTTGGATTGGTTAGCTATTGCATGTTTGTAATTGCATCTCAGACCACCCTTTTCCTGTAGCTGTCCACTATCCCATGCCTTAGCTTGAAACGTGATGCTCTGGGTAACTGTTTATTTTGTCTATAATATAAGGGCCACATATAGTGGAAACAAGAACGGTACATGATCTGAGTTGGTTGTTGCTGGAGGAGTTGGAAAGTGGAATTTTTTCCCAGTAAAATATCAACATTGGCCATAGTTCCAAATTCCTGGGGGGCAAGTCCTTTATAAACTGAAGAATTAGAGGGTTCACTTTAAATATAGATCTAAACATCGTATTACTATTCAGCAGAAACTTCACCAAAAAGTTCACCATTACTGAAATACATACATGGAAAGATTGGCATCACGTTTGCTATAACTCATTTATCATACAAGACGGATCCAAAATAGATCCCTGCTCATCCTAAACCATCCATGTTGTAAAGTTGTCATGCAGGCCTCTTTCTACCGAGCCTTAGAAATGCAAGAAACAGGTAAGCACCTATCATCTTACTATGTTTCAAATCCTTTGAAAGGTTAGTCTTTGTCAATCAGCATTATGCAATCTGCTCCTTTCGAAATGACTGTCTTTGTCAATCAATGGAATAAAGCAAAGATATCTGGAATGATGATGAAAATTCATACCATTTTTCAACATTGTCCCTCAATGCAAGTATACTCACATCTGAGAGCCTCTTCTACTTATAATCACTTTTATTTTAAGGAATGCTTAGAGACATATTGGTCACCCCTTTTAATCACCCAAGAAAGTCTAAAATTGAAACCATGATAATCACAGTAAAGCACATGAAAAAATCAGAAATAGGTTCAACCAACCTCCAAAAGCTCTCCTGGAAATCGAAGTTCAAGAATTAACTAACCTCCACAAGCTCTGCTGGAAATCCAAATTCAAGAATTAGCTTGCAGTAACACAGCTTACTTATTGGATTGATTAAGGGGGCCGCGCGGACGCGAGCCCCCACTGCAACAAATTATGACGTGCACTCTCCCCTTGAGGAGATGCTAGGACGATCCACACCCTGGTGCAATGGAGCAAACCATCCTAGGCCATCGGCCCTCCTGATCACCGATAAACCCCGCCCAGGTAAGTATGGTACAATGTGCCCTCTCCTTTGCTTTTATGATTCTTTCTTACCCTCTTTTTCAAGACATTCCTGTGGGATATTTAGTATCTAATCTAATCAAAATCTCTAATCAAGCAGTAGCGTACAACGGCACCTCTCTATTCTATCAACGCACCTCTCTATTCTATATCACGAATTTCCAGGCCCAGTCTTGAACCCCAGGAAATAATCGCTCCTAACCAGGCCTCCCTTCGTAGAATTATTAGCAGCAGCAAATTAGGTATGCATGTTTCTTATGCCTCGCTGGACATGCACTAGAAAGTGCTACGACAAAGTAGTGAGCCTCCATGAACTCCATTAGTTAAGTAGAGATATAAAGGAAGCGGACGTCAGATTCGCCACTTTTCTGTCTGATGTTAAAACCCAAAATACTCCAGTTGATTCTCGCTGGCGGCGCCGCTTCAACAAGTTCATTCAGGAATTAGGGCTTGAACAACCCTTTGCTAATCCGATGACAAAGGCCACCATCCAGGGCCATAGCTACTCAACGGCGGATCATTCAGGGCTTGAACGCCGGATTGCTCAACGGCAAACAATGGCAAGGCCATAGCCACATCCAAGGAAGAACAGTGACTCCCTTTAGGGACGCCCCACATGTGAGCGTCACCGGCTTGCCGTCCGGCTTGACGCTCTGGAACTGCTCGAGCAGTTCGGTC
>JAANSK020294379.1:0-10310 GCA_011763485.2 Isoetes engelmannii
TAATTCGGCTTTGATAGGAATGCCCCCTTCAAAGTGTTACCTCATGGACATCCATGATTTCTCATTTGTCAAAGAGATGGTAAAGATGCTATGGAATGTTTTCAGCAGCTGGAGCCAATTAGGCATACCATCGGATCGAGCAAGTCTGCATTTCTCTCCATTTGCCTTACATGTGGCATTATTCTCTCCATTTGCCTTACATGTGGCATTTATAAAATTGAAATGGAATGCTATGCCATGCTGCCATCCTTCTTGCCACAATATCAACAAATTCACACTATGAATACTAGCACAAGTTTCTCACAAAAAATCCACTGAAAACCTCCAATATGTTCAAGATCTACGCGTGCCATATAGAAACTCCAAGCCCTACAACTTGCAAGTCAGAAAAATCATTAGAAAGTTAAGAAATAAAGAACTTGTGTCACCAGTAGACAGAAAATAATCTTAAGAAGCTTGAAACTGCCAGATCTTCAATCTTCCTCGCAGGATCAGGTAGATCTTCAAGCAGCACCAAGTCTTGCTATAGATCTTCAAATTAATTACCTCCGCCAAGAAAAAATGCAGCAAGAACTGTTCGCAACAACTAAAGTCACAGCTCAAGAACACGGCAATAAGGAAAAGCAGAGACAAAAGCAAAAACTCGCGAAAACAACTCCAAATTCGGCAAAGCTAGTATTAACGGAGAGCTACAAGCATGGTGCCTCACAAGAAGATAACTGTAGGGCAAGCGCCACAACAGCGCCTCAGAAAAACGAGGTCGTTGCCGGAACTACATCATAGCCAAAAAGTTGAAGGAATGAACCGACACGCATGCAAATAACTTTTTGTCCATGTCCTGACACGTTGGCGCCACATCGGAAAACCCCCAATGTTGTTTACGTAAGCGAACCACCACATGTTGGAGTTTTCGTGGCAGACACTTTCAGGCGGCGCACCACTTGTGGCTCCGCCTCATGGCAGCGCTGCCTGAAGGTTTCCACCATGAAAACTCCTCCCCGTGGCGGTTATCTATTACTTAATCAGTGTCGCATCACCTAGTTCATGGCACAAGAAAATCACCATCTTTTTCGTGTTTTACTTTCTAGTCATGATGCGTCAATGTGAATTTACTAGAACTAGGAGATATATTGAATGAATCGGTGAGAAAACCCTGCTCACCATAGGTTACATATAGGTAGACGTGACCAAGGAAGGACGTGTCTTGTCATGGTGACGTTTCACCTTAAACGACACTTGGATGTAAGATCACCATGAAGATATTCCATATTCTAACACTCTCCCATGATTTAACGTCCATAATGATACTTCTATCCTAGACTGAACAAAAGTAAAATGACTCTTAACAACAACAGGATCCTATTCTTAACTGCATCTTGACAACTCTTGACCAGCACGCTATTTAGAATTGCTCATACCATCTTTACTCTCCCACTTATGAGCAATCTAAAACTCTTCACCTGATCTTGACCTTGAATTCTTCACAAGCATCTTCAAATAATTTAGAACTAACAATATTAGCTTTCGTTGATTGAAGCCTCTGCAAGTCAGGACATTCGCGGATATAATGGCCAGATTTCTGACGGAGAAAACACTTCCTCATTTTCTTCTTTTCTTCGTCACTCATAAAGGGCTTCTATATTCCCAATTTGGTTTATCTTTAGTTGTAGTAAAGAACACTTTTGCAGAAGAAGCACCTGCGTCTTCATCCTTTCTTATGTTCTTGATTATTTCAGCTTTTAATAAGGCAGTTACTACTTCATCAAATGTAATTATATCCTTAGCTTCCAGCGTAATTACATTATTGTCAAACGGCGATGGAGAAGGAATACTAGCAAGCAAGACTGATGCGGCTTCACTATCTTCAAAATTTACTCCAGTTTGTGCCAATTGACCCCATAATTCCTTAAGAGTACTTACATGGGCAGCAACAACAGTAGTTGAATCCATGGTAAAACGAAAAAACTTCTTCCTAAGATAATGCTGGTTAGCATTGTTCTTGCCTTCATAAATACTGACCAGTTTCGTCCACGCTTTCTTAGCAGTTGCTTCACCACTGATAAGATGCATGGGCTCCTTGCTTAAACCAAGAGTGATTGTGGCAAGAGCCCGTGCATTCTTATTCTCTCACTTGAGCGCAACATCATCATCCTTGGGTTTAATTTCTGTGCCATCCGTAACATTCCATAATTCCTTTGCTATTAGCTGCACTTCATGATGGTTTTCCAACCATGGAACCCCTCTCTACTAAATTTCTCCACTGCTGGCTGAACATGATAATCCACGGCAGCCATCTTCACCGAAATAACTTCTTAATCTTCATAGTTAAAAAAAAAAATCTTCACAAACTCCCACTCAATTCATGCCAGAAAAAATTCGATCGACTCTAACTGCGCACTATAATTGGACACCAGTAATAGCACGAAAGGCAAAAGTAAAACTAAACCTTCCACTATTTTTAGATGCTGGTCGAAATTCCTCAGATTCTTCAATGGCTCAAAGAATTTGCTTTGCGAATTAGATCACCCGCTCTGATACCATGTGAATTTACCAGAATTGACCAGAACTAGGAGATATATTGAATGAATCGGTGAGAAAACCCTGCTCACCACAGGTTACATATAGGTAGACGTGACCAAGGAAGGACATGTCTTTTCATGGTGACGTTTCACTCCAAAGGACACTTGGATGTAAGATCACCATGAAGATATTCCATATTCTAACAGTCAATTGTGCCATCATCAAGTAGCCTAGGTATATGTAACCCTGTATAATTAAACTATGTTTTTTTTTCTGCATTCGTTCATTTTGATGCCATGCTATACGCAGTTGCACTAGGTTCGCCATGTCACTCAGGCCTTTATATTTGTCATCTATACGACTGCATTCTATATGATGGTAAAGATGTAACTCTGCCTATTGATTCGCCAAGTTTTGCGGCTAGATGGGAAAGTCATAACTAGTAGGTAGGTGAGACAGGACAATAAAGTCTGCACCAAGACCAGATTTCGTCTATCAAGAGCGATGCTAGCGATAGGAACGCTTTGTAGCCATTTAAAAGTATGGCCGGTCTTTGCACATCTGAAAAAAAAAGAGTGTCCTTAAATTGTACCTGTGGATGTCCCTGACATCCAAAGATGGACATACAAATTTTTGAAGAGAGTGGTACAAATCAATGGATGGATGGAATAGATCAAAGGGTTCTTCAAACTAGAGTTGGAACTAGAGTTGGACAATGGAACTAGGGTGGTGACAAGGAGAGTCGTGATTACTATTTAACAGGAAGGATTCACCCGATCATCGTATGTAGATCCGGTGGTCCTTTTAATTGTACGGATAGAGACTGTTGAAATCAGGGAATTAAGTTTAGAAATCCTATTTCACAAGTGGGGCATGCAACAATTAAACGTATTCTGTAGAAGAATCCAATGCACGCTTGCTTTATCTATGTGTTTCCCAACCAATAGCAAGGGGCACAAGTTTCTGAATTGAATTCGAAGCGGCTGGAGGTTTTACACAATTTTGAAGATTTGTTTTATGATGAGTGGTCACATTACCTCCGAATAGACTAGAAGATCATAGTATTGATCTGGAACTAGGAACTACGTTTATTGCTCCAGTGTCATATCGTCTTTCTCCAACAGGCCAACAAGAGGTTGAAAAACAAATTTAGGAGTTGTTGGATCGTGGTTTGAATAGTTTGCCTTATTGCACTCCAGTCATACTAGTTACCAAACAGGACGACGCACCCAGGTTATGTATTGATTACAGAGCCCTCAACAAAGCCACGAAATAGAAATAAATATTCGATGCCAAGGGTGGATGATCACGAGGTGCCAAGATTCTCAACAAAATAGATTTTAAATTTGGATTTCACCAAGTAAGAGTCTTTCACTAAACTCAAGTCTCTCTTGGTACTTACATATAATACAACCAATGCCTTCGAAGAAAGATATGAGTTAGAAATACAGACTCAGAGGAAGGAAAATAAAACAAAAAAAGTGGGTTCTAAGGTTGAGCTCACCCTACAAGAAGTTCGCATCTTGTGCTATGACTTTAAACTTAAATCTAACAATCGACTATGCCAGACGAGTATCAAGTTGTTCAAGAAGTCTTGTCATTATGAGGAAGAAAATAAGAAAGAGAGTGGTGGTGGCGATGATTATGTTCCATTTGTTGATGGTGATGATTACGACTATAAAAATAGGTATAAATGGCACCAATTCATATGCACAAATGGCATTCATGTGTCATTTTTTAGCGTTTATGCCATTTATCTGTTGCACTTTACTCCAATTTTTGAATGAAGAGTACTTACACTTCCATAAGCAACAATGAAGGACGTGAAAGTGATAGTGATGAACATGGCATAAACGAGTATGAGGATGTGTTTGATCCCTCATTCATCATTCCTGACACTTTTGTAGATAACTAAATACCACAACAATTGCAAACCTTGAATGCCTTTTGAAGATTGCACCTTCCAATTTTGAAAAATGCTTCTATTTAAAAAATTCTTCAGTCGCTTTTATACTTAAAAGTTTTATCTTTTAAAAAATAAGTTCAAATAGAAATTCTCTTTAAAAGCACACGTAAAATAAAATTTAATTGTGCTAGAAACTCTCAATCTAGTAGCAATCCCTCTCTTCATGGGAGAGGGAGAGGGAGAGGGAGAGGGAGAGGGAGAGGGAGAGGGAGAGGAAGAAGAAGAATAAGTTTTGGATAATAAATGCTCCTGCTACTTTTCCCATGACGAACAAAGTTGCATAATAGACGGGAGAAAATTATCAAAACAGGAGCAAAAGGAATATCTCAAAGCGATATCCATTATTATTTTCTTGGCGCAAAAGAAGTAAGATGGAGCAAATGTTTAAAATTTTGATTTTGACCTACCAAGAGCATTCAATTGAGTGGTCTTATGCACATTAGATGCTTCACTTTTATTTATTGATATTGATGGCCACTCCGCAAATACAACCTAGAAAAGTACTTTGCCCTTGTTAATTTATCCATGATCTCATCCATCTGATGTAGAGTATACCTATTCTTGATCGTGATGCACATCTGCATCGATCCACCCTTTTCCTTTAATAGTATTTCAAGAGCATCATAAAGGGCTTTGGTAGACCTCGTAAACCTCCATGAACATGTTTCTTCACCACCTCTTGCTCAAATATGGTCAGTCCATGAGGACTACGAAACACATGTTTGGTTGGATTGAAGCTCTAAATCAATATCATGTTCAATCTTCCTACTATGTGGAAGTTTATTAGGCAGTTCCTCAGGGTACACATCTGAAATGCATACAATAACCCCTGCAATTCCTTCTGGTCCTCGTTATGTTTTATCATCTCACCATTAGCACACAAATGTGACAACATTGTAAACCAAGATGCCATTTATCAATAAATGGAAGGAAACATTGATTAGAAGAATCAAGTATCAACCACTTGACATGAACTGACGTCACGATGTTGGAACCGCTAGTCATGGGACTCCCATGCATAAGGATCTCATGCTTTAGCATCACCTAGTGAGTATTTCAATCTATTGCAGTAGGTCTAATCCTTGTCATACCAACTCTAGGGAATGCACATTTGATAAGGGGGGTTTGAGGCTATTTGCATACATATACTTAGAGGTTTTGGATGTTAATATAAGTAGTGATCTAATGTAAAGATTATACAGAGAGAGGTCAAATTGATGCATATATAAGGGGAGTTTGTTTGCCACCTTCTAATGTAGATGCCATACCTCTTTTATGTCTAAGTGCGTCCCTCGGGATACAAACAAGATTGCGCATTAAAGGGGAGCAAATCATCAGAACGGGAACAAAAAGGATATTTTCCAAAGGTTCTTTTTTTTCCAAAAAAGAAGGGGTAAATTGGGCTTTAAAAAAAAGGACCTGATTTTCTATCTTGACCCCCCCAAAATAGGTCATTTATTTTCGTGAAGAGAGACTTGACTAAATAAAAGTAGCAATTTTGTACACATTTAAAACTGAAGTATTTAGAGAAAATCTTCATATCCACGTGCAAAATTTACAGTTTTTGTCTCGGACTCAGTTATGTACAAAAGTATGAGGAGTGATGACTAAAGGATCAAGCACATCATCATGTTCGTTTATGCCATCGTCATCACCTTCACTTCTTTCACTGTCGCTTGAAGATGTGCTTGAGTTATCTTCCTCATCGCTACCAACAGAGGGTGACGGATCACTCCCCTCTTCATTTTCATCATCGTAATTACAGGCCTTTTTTAGTAAGTTGATTGTCATTTGGCGTAAACGATGCAGATTTCAGCTTGAAATTATAACACAGTATAGGAACCTCTTTTAAGCCTAGCTCATCCTTACAACTGACTTTTTTGGCCTTCCTTCTCTTTCCTTGACTTCTCATTTCTAACTCATATCTTCCCTTGAAGGCATTCCCTGCACATGTAGCAAGCCAGTGAACCTTGTTTTTAGTCACCAATCCTTCTTCCTTGATTGTGTCGATTACTTTTGCTATCAAGAATGAATTCATTAATTTGAGAAACCGTACTCGTTTAGCTTCAAATAGCTTATCAGAGGCATATACAGGATAGTTTTTGGATGGTCTTCCTACCATAGAAGCAAAAAAGCATTCAAGCAACTCAACTGATAGCAAAATAAAATGCTACGCTTTTAGTCAACTGCATCTTCGCATAAATACTGACGGTTTTAGATAGTACTGAAGTATTATCTGAGTTTTGGCGTACACAATAGAAGGTCGAAAGGATCGCAATTGCGGCTACGTTGATCAGACTGCAAAACATGGACAAACGGCCCGTAATCTATAAATTACAGTACACATAAAGCTTAGAAGAAATGCTTGACGTTGAAGCGAAGGTGTACGATTATCTTATTATACACATCGGTATTTTGTATGATGTAGATAGTAGCATCCAGTCGACTATTTACATGTGAAGGAACAGTTATTTGAATTAAAAATAATACAATACAGTACCATGAAAATAACAACCAATAAAGCTATGGATAATCGCAATGGCGATTGGGATAATTGCAATGGAGAGTGGGACTAGGTCAACCTGTTTCATCATGCTCATCTGATGAAGGGGATTCCACAACAAAATCTGGCGTCCCATTCTCATTTACAATCACCGCCAATGTCACCCTCTCGATTTGTTGTCGACCCAGTTCTAGGCGAACATCTGTATCCATGTCACTATAACCCGTCCGGTCTGGCATATCCTGCTCGTTATCATCAGCATACTCAACAAGCCATTCCTGATTTCTCTGCAATACCTCACTGAATTCATTCTGCACTTCGCGATCATGAGCTAGAGCACCAAGTATCGCACCGAGAGGCCGGAGATGCATTCTATCAACAATGTCGGTGAATTCTTGGGAGTTGGTTCTGAAATGCCCATCGTCGTTGGTGATGTCGTCTTGGAGCTGAATGGTTTGGACATGAATGGGTTCACCTGGCAACATTTCAACCAGTTAGAGGGACGAACAAATTCATTATGCATTAGAACTCACGAAGTTAGCCATACCTCTTGTATACGGTCCACCGTGTCGGGATTAGCGCGATCTCTTTTTAACTTGTCCAAGACTTCGGCATAGTTATCTACCTCGAACGAATCTATCACATCGTCCAGGTTATCAGGTATTACTGTTTTCTTGATTAATTCAATGTCCGAGGTTGTTCCCGAAGGTTCACCTGACATTTCCTGTACCTCTCCCACATCTGCCTCATCTTTGTTGTCGTCTTCTGTTTCTGGTTCACCTCTTGCTAGCTTTTTCAGAAATGTGAAGAAACTTTGAAGAAACCTTATTATCCTTTCATCGTATTCCAAATCCACACTCTTTTTCTCCTGGATCAAAGCAACCCTAGAAAATATACCATATGAAACGAAGTCGAGCATGCAACCATCATGCAGTAGAAGTTGCTGCACAATGTAATTAGCATAAGACGTTTTCAGCTGCGGTGGAAAGATTATATTGCCATCCATCCACCCACATCCAATGATATTTCATTATGGATGTGAATATGGCTCTCTTGTGCTTCTTGTCTTTCTTGTCAGCCTCCTCGTCACCAGTTGGGTCCTTTGTTGGCAATTTAGTCTTCTGTGCTGGATGATCTGGCAAAGAGAAGCGCAAATCCAATCTTTCCTGTTTAGGCAAAACCCTGGACTCACTTCTATTGATGAGGATGTCGGTGACAAAGTATTGTTGTTTCTTTATGCGTTTTTTGTTCTCGAACCCAGGATCTGCATAGCTCTCATCAATTTGGGATTGGCTATACAGGCAGTTTGCCATGTGGCTTGGAAGAAGTCGCATCAGGTGAAATATTTTAGCCGTGGTCATTGCTGTGATCCTTCCATACAAGTCCAGGAATTGAGATACCGTCCAATCTGTCTTGAAACCTCGCATGTCAACACAGATCAGCTGGGCATGCTCGAGGATAGTGTTAACTGGAATACCAACATTTGTACAGATTTGGATTGTAACAATGATCTGGATATACATTTTATTGATATAATTGACCATCAACTCACTAATATGCCCGAATTTGGCTATAGTTGTTGGGTTAGATTTTGGTACAACTTACTCTGGTTTCTCCCTTGTCCGAGCGCATGGAATGGGCACGGGCAAAGGAGAAACCTGAGTACGTCGTTCCAAAATCTAACCTAACCCTAAATCTAACACTACTTTTGAAAATAATTTTAATATCGTGTGAGGCATGTGAGCATTAGGGATTGTCACCTCCCTCAGTAGTAGTAGCGAGACACTGTACAACTTCAAACATGATCAGCTCATCAAAGTTCAACCTTCAGTGCTGGGCACGACTCTTTGTTGATTGCGGCAGTGAGACGTAACTATAGCGCCCATAGAGTGAGTACCATAGTTATGCCTCACTGCTGCAATCGACGGAGAATCTCTCACAGAACTTTATGTTGAATTCTGATGACCTTTTCGGGTTGAATTGAAGAAATTGTGAATCCAGCTAGAAATTGGGGAAAGCTCAGACCTGTTCTTGGTGTTCTTGTTTGAATTTGGCATGATTCAAGGGCTGACATGGCAGGTGGCAACAATGGCATGGCAGTTGTGGTACATGGATTATGACAAGATGGGGACCCGATTCGATTTTGACCCCCCACCTACTTTTTGGTGGGGGGAAGGGGCCATGATGGTTAGGTGCTGATGTGGCAGGGGGCAGACCTGCCATGTCAGATGTGGCAGGCCTGACACGTGGCAGCCTGCTGGATGTGACAACCCCCACTTACTCTTTGGTGGGTGATCCAACTTTTTGGAGGGTACACGACACGTGGCATGTACCAGTGCTGACACGTGGCAGATGTCAGCAGCAGAGTCTGGCAGGTCTGACATGTACGAAATTTAAAAAAAAAATTTGTGCCAAGTGCTCTATGGTCTTGGCCACCGTAATAAATTTTTTTTACTACCCACATTGGACAAATATTCCAAAAGTAACACAAACGATTTATGTCATATATCATTTATACCATATGCCATAAGTGACATATATATCACATAGTATATGTTTTGTCATTCATATGAAACATGTCATGAAAGGTATTATGACATAAGACATGACATCCCATACATCACTATAACTAAATTGGACAAATATTACAAAAGTAACATAAATAACATATGTCATGTATCATTTATATCATACATTATAAGTGACATGTGTCACATATTACATGTTTTGTCATCCATATGAAACATGTCATGAAAGGTATTATGACATAGAACATATAAGACATCCCATACATGTCAAGGATGAAATATATAGAGACTCGTACGGGGGGTTTTGTACTTCACCAGGGGGGACCAATTGGGGTCCGATGTGGTGGTGGATATGATTATACTCACCCATCTAGCATCCTGAGAAGTCAGTCCTAGGTCTAGTGTCTAGTATTGCCTGCTTTGGATGTGAAGGGCTTGGTTTGTGCAGGTTAGGAGTATGTAGAGGTCATTATGTAACCCTCTCCCGAGAGTCGGTTCCCCCTCCTCCATGAGTCATATGTAGTCATACTAGCATATGTCTCATACGTCATAAGTCAGATATATATCACATGTCATAAGTAAGATGATATATGTTATCAGTTATGACATATTATAAATATGACATATGGTGATGTATATAACATATTCTAGATACAAAACTAGAAAATAAGCCTAACGGATTAGGGTCATTTCTTACGCAACTTCTCCACAATTTCTTTTTTTTTTTTTTGAAGAACTTATCTCAATAAATTAAAAGAATATCAAGAATACAAGGCGAGTGAGGAGAAAAAAG